>WOVY01015295.1:0-160132 GCA_013436015.1 Rhipicephalus annulatus
TGTCTGAGCCGATGGTCGGTGGATAAATGCGTTGACTCGTCCGTTTACCGGTATATCTGCCCTCTGAATCGGTGCACGACGCCTATGAACGGTAACATTACCCGCGAGTAAAGCTCATTTTTCCTTTCATAGGGATGCTCGCCCTGGTGACTATATTCTCGCTTTCGCACTATATAAACCTCGCCTGTGCTGTGTTGTTTGCACGTGGTTAGCTTGTGTTTCGTCTGCTACGCACTGCTGTAGCGTGGAGACTATTTATTGACATAGTTGTCATCTGCATACTACAAAAGAGAGAGAAAGAAAGATCGTAGAAAGCCATCTGTGCGATTTGTTCAGTACCACCATTCGCACCTTATACGCATATGATTTTAGGGGCGAAGCTCCTTATGGCGTGGCTTGGGCGTCCCTCGTATGTAACCACCAGTGGGCACATACCCGAAATAGGTATAACCTTGACCTCCAAGGTGGTGCCAGTGAGAGATTTCTTCTGTGCGTTGTTTAACAATAAAAAAATAGTGCTCAATGTACATGCCAATGGCTGCTAATGGGGAATGAGAGGCATGAGCATTCGGCTTTTAGTCAACGCGCACGCTGCGATCCCCATTAGCAGCCATTGGCATGTACATTGAGCACTATCGGACAAGAAAGGGATGCTACATTATACTCGCTGGTTGTAACCTCCTTAGCTTTAGAAAGGTTTAGCGAGCGTTGAGCCGCAGTGCCATGAATACAATGAACTTGTATATACCATGAATGAACTCAAGTGGTTAAAAATGAGAAGTAGATACGAAGCGCAAGCCGTAAGAAAGTAAAAGCCGAATCTCCTGTCTCTCATTTCTCATTAGCAGCCATTGGCATGTAAATTGAGCCCTATCTGACAGGGAAAGGCCTGCTACGTTATACTCGCTGGGCGTAACCTCCTTGGTTTTCGAAAGGTTTAGCGAGCGTTTGGTCGCAGTGCCATGAATACAGTGAACTAGAATATACCATGAACTCGAGGTGGTTAAAGGTGGGAAGTGGACCCAAAGCGCAGGCCGTAAGAAAGTGTGCGTGTGCCACCTCTCGTTTAGTCCTTGGAATGTCCGCTGGATGGCGGTGCTTCTATATGGGGAATATATGATAAAAGATGCGAGATGGTGGGACTTGGAGTGTTGAATAGATGAACGACGGACACACAAACAGATGCATGGATGGACGCATGAACGGACGCAGGGGCGGATGCACGAAAGAACGCAGGGACGGGCGCACACAACAGACGCCATGGACGGTCACACAGACGGACGCATGGACGGACGAATGCTTCGCCCCACTCTCCATCATTCACTCCGTGGATATGCTGCCATTTTTTTTTCTTTCTCTCATTCTGTTCATTATGAAATCAGGGACGGTCGATAAGTCTAGTCAGGAAGCTTAGTGGCTGACGGCGCTTTGCGCTACGCTCGCTTATAAAGTGTACGCACCAGTGTAAATCTTTATCTAAGAGGTCAGCAGAAAGCTTTGATCGAAGGATTCGTGCATGACGCTGCTACAACAAAGACTTGGTTAATTGGGACAAGCATGCTTTTTTTTTTCAGACAAAAATTACCACTGCCTTCCGTCGGGCACTGACAATGCCACACAAACGCTGAAAAAACTGTAAAAAAGACAAAATTGTCAGTGTACTTATACGCCATTGTATATAAGGCATGTCGTCTAATTAATTTTCAACGTCTGTGCCCTTTAAAGTGTTCTTCAATCTAAACACACGGTTGCGCACGGTAACTGTTTGAAGTGCAGTGTAAGTACCGAAGTCTCACAGTTTATGTGATAGTAATATTTCTACGCAGTGGTACCACGGCCAGATAAACACAACTAAGGCTCCTCGCTTGATCGATAAAATGCAGTGCGTAGTTGTACACCTACCAACGGCGCGCAAGTGCATGGCCTAGAGAGACAGAGAGAGAGAGAGAAAAAAAAGCGCGTGCGCGCGCGCGCGTATGTGTGTGTGTGTGTGTGTGTGTGTGTGTGTGTGTGTGTGTGTGTGTGTGTGTGTGTGTTGTGTGTGTTTTACAACCGAGTTGCTACAAAAGGCTGCATTCACACAGCATTTATAGTCCTCGTGTTTGGGAGGATGCCAAGAGCATTTTGCGATGTGCTTGAAACAGAAAGTGGCACCCACTCAGAAATTATTTTTCTGAATGGACGGTACGGTGACAATAAAGAGCACTCTAGAAAGTTCCACTCGCCAATCTTATTGCAATTCACTAGCGGCCGAGCAGGACCAAATGCTTTCGTACGTCGACGTTTCAGGAGTGCGTAGAAACAGATACACTCGATCGCGCTGACATGACTGGACAAATCACACTTTGAGAACGTGCATGACGTACGCGCACATAAAAACACGACGTGGCTGGCAGACGACGCAAAGAGTTATCCACACTTCAACGTTTCAGTCAGTTGCCGCCAGGTGGCGACTCTGCTTGCTCTCGCGGCCAATAGCGCCACTGTCTAATCGAAAATCGCAAAAAAAAAAAATGCGTCGTAGGAATGTTGCAAGAGGTCGCAGATACCGAATTTGCAATAAAGTCGCGAATGTAGTACCACTTCAGTGTCTCTTTAAGGAAGAATGGCAGGGTAAGTGGTATATGCCAGTTTTAACGTAATATTTTTGGAGCGGCTGCCAGTATCCACATAAAAATTCACATGCTAACTAAAAATGCCAGTGGGCATCCCGTTGGCATCCTTTCTTTACAACTACGTTGATTTTTTTTTTCGTATGGCCCACTCCGGAATTTTTTAGTGGGTTCTTCTTATTCGATGTACCTTTTTCTCAGCAACCACCGAAAAGAATGTAGTGATATTCAACCGGGTTATTGTAGATACATGTAGGTTACATCTGAACGAAAATAACAGGACACACACTTTTTGGGAGTTTTTGTTTAAAAAATAATATAGCTGCATTCACAAAGCCACAGAGGGTACATATTGTCCAATTTTCACACCTTCATTTTTTACGAAATCGCCATTTTTTTCAGTTCAAATTGTTTTGCAACTTGTTAAAATGACACTAAAGACAACTATTAAGTCGACGTTGATTGTTGAAATAGCGGTCCAGAAACCTCGTTGTCTTGCTTTTGGGCCAAGGAAGTGCTTATCTTGAAATAAAATCACGTTTTAGTGGTCCTCATCGGGTTAGTGCACATCAAACTACCCGCCTCAAGAGGAACGTCCCACGTCACGGTTGCCGTGCACAACGTCGCCTGGGTTTACTGCACGGCCGCTGACACAAGTAGCAGCAGAGGGAAAGTAGCGGGAGCCACATCAGCAACAACGGTAATTGAACAATGTTAACCAAGGCCTTCCCGATTGCAGGCTTGCTAGGTTCAACTGCGTCCCGCCAGGTGGCACGACCTGTCCACTTTACCCAGGTGAAAATAAATTTTTGAACCACTCGCGCCATTTCACATATAGTAACGTCCGGCGTTTTTTTTTTTATGAATAAAACAGACACGAACAGGCAGCATTTTATTTCGCCTCTTAATGCATGGAAGGCTATTTCTTTAGTGCAACTAGTTCAATTACTTGTGATCAACTGTAGGCGGTGCCTCTGACGTATTGGGGATCATTTTGCGAATGTCCTATCGTAGCGCATCTTTTCTCGTGCATTTACTTTAATTTCTCGGTAAGTAGGACGCTGTTGTTGATAATATTGTCGTTTTAGACACTTTCACTATTAATTGTTATCTGAATTTAGTGTCATTTTAAGGCTCATCCATGCTTAGTTTTATCAGAATAGATTCAGTACTGTTTGAGAAAAAGCACAGGGAAGCTCAGAAATGTATAAAGACCCAATTTGAGAAAAACCAAGTTTACACACACGCACCACACACACACACACACACGCACACGCACACGCACGCGCGCGCGCGCGCGCGTGTGTGTGTGTTAATGAGACTATCTATCTATCTATCTATCTATCTATCTATCTATCTATCTATCTATCTATCTATCTATCTATCTATCTATCTATCTATCTATCTATCTATCTATCTATCTATCTATCTATCTATCTATCTATCTATCTATCTATCTATCTATCTATCTATCTATCTATCTATCTATCTATCTATCTATCTATCTATCTATCTATCTATCTATCTATCTATCTATCTATCTATCTGCCGACGACTTTATGCTCTGACTGTCTTTTAGACGTTGCATGTAGCTAAATCAACGAGGCACGGGCGGACATTGGCGTATCATGAGCATGATTACGTGTCATCGCATGACAACAATGATAATCTTGCCGCTTACGTGGTGAAACCGTTTCCATCGGCCATGTGTGCCCACACACATGGCTGATGGAAAGCTGGTATGTGCAATAGGTTTCACAGTCTATACGTATATGTCGATCCAGGAACGGCGAGAATGGACACCAGAAACCTTAACACTTTAGCGTACGGGAACCCGTGCCGCGAAAAACCTGGTGCGGCACTGGCGGCGTGGTCGGTGAGCGGGAAACCCCGATGGACGCAAATGATAGCTTGTAGCGGTTCGAGCTGGATACTAACCTGGAGACATTCTACGTGGCAGTCAGGTGTTCTATACCACCATGCCACTCAGTGCTTGAAGGTATACATGCTTCGGAAAAGCGCATGATGGGTCGACGTCACATGTGTTGAATATCCGATTTCATAATAATGTAACATTACATACATGCTATTATGACTCAGCCGGCTGTAAGCAAGCGTTGCTCGACATCGTGGGAACAAGAAAAGGCTGCTACTTGCGATATGCAGGTCATCGCACCGTGTATAACATTCGGTTCGTTTCGATAAAGCTGATACCTCTGCTGTGTGAGTGCCGAAGTTACATCGGTCCATATGCTTTTCTTTAGGCGCCTGTGTAGTCGACGAACATACAGTATACGCTCTCGTGTATATGCCGACAAGTACTGTTTAATGCACACAAAGACCTTGATCCACCTTGTGACGCTTGGCTCCAAACAAACAACAGACAAAAGCATAAATAAATGCTGCGTGGGCGGTGACTGCTCGTATGATATCAACTCGCACAATGCCTGGGATTTGCAGCAATTTTTTAGTCAGTGACGGGTTTTCGAATTCCTCCACCGAAATACGAACCGGAGCCACGCTCCGCGTCGGATCGCTGCTCGAAACGTGGCATAACGATGCGTATACGCGAATGCCAAACGCCGGCATGGCGGCTTCCGGTGATCTGTGCGTGCGTGCTCGCTGCGCAGTTGTCAATATACGGAGGACCTTCACTCCCGTTCGCGCGAAACGCGCGGCGTGCCCCGCGTACAAGGTTCACGCGCTCGTGCATATGCATCATTGGAGGCGTCAGTCGGTCGCTGCACGTTCTTGGATGGCCTCCAAGTCGGGCTCTGCACTCTCTGCTTTCCATTCTTCCTTACTCTCTTCCTCGTCGTACAGCTTTTCACCTCGTCTTATTTTGTGGCACGTCCACTCAAGAAAGGGGCCGGGTGGTCAAGCTTTTTGCATGATCACACGGAACGCGTCCCACGCAAACTAACGCACATACGTCGCAACTCTGGTCAAATTAACGCCTCGTCGCAAACATTCCCCAGTAGCTGTTCGAGTGCGCGTACGACTGGTTCGACTGCGAGGGAGGGCTGAAATGCCGAGGAGTATGTTCGTCAGGGGATGAGTTCACTCATCCACCGACAAGGGGAGGACCTCTACGAAAACTTTTGGGCAATAGATATATGTGCCATTGTTGACCACAATGACATGGCCTTCAGAAGCGAGGCAAGGAAAGTCACAGCGCAACAAAGATCTGCAGCGACCACCCCGACAAAGCCAGTGCTGCCCCCCCCCCCCCTCTAGCCCCAGAAAGTGTGGCAACTCGGATAGACAACTATATCGGCACACACAAGTCCCGACCACAACGGTACAGTCAGTGGCGCCTTCCGGAAATGCCCTTGCAAGAATATCCACGCAAGTTGCATCGTTGGGAGGACCATCCGCCAGAAGCATATTTCGTGGCTTATGAAATAAAATCACTGTGTGGCCGAGACCATCCGCATCCTAACAGCCAAGGCTGACCAGCTGAGGCATCGCTGACACATCATCGAACCATGTCGCTGTATATGGCCATGACAGACCGACACGAAACAGCGTATGCCGGCCTCCAGAAGGGATTGCGCAGCTGGCCTTGCAATGTCGCAGCGTGGCCCAGTGTAAGCAAGGTCGGCTCTGCTGCACTGGCGCGAGCTCGGCTAGGAAAGAGCAGAGGAGATTTAAGTTAGATAAATAACAGCCTCCCGGCGTATACGGGCGTTGTCTATTTGTCTCATCATTCATTACTACACACACACACACACACACACACACACACACACACACACACACACACACACACACACACACACACACACACACACACACACACACACATATATATATATATATATATATGTGTTGATTGATTGATTGATTTGTGGGGTTTAACGTCCCAAAACCACTATATGATTATGAGAGACGCCGTAGTGGAGGGCTCCGGAAATTTCGACCACCTGGGGTTCTTATATATATGTGTGTGTGTGTGTGTGTGTGTGTGTGTGTGTGTGTGTGTGTGTGTGTGTGTGTGTGTTTGTGTGTGTGTAGTGGGAGAGAGAGAAAAGCTGGTCTAAGGACGACGCTGTAGCGGCAGACGTATAGCGTCTTCTTTTTTTTTTCTGGAGCATCACTGCAAAGTTTTTCACCTTTAAGTTTCAACGATAGCGTAAGAGAACCCGTAGGAGGAGGAGGAAGAAAGTTTAAGCGGAAAGACAGGGAGGTTAGCCAGTTCTTAGACCGGCTGGCTACCCTGTGCTGGGGAAAGGGGTGAGGGGAATGATAGATGTTAAAAAGAAATAACCGTAGAACCCGTAGAAATTTTATAGAGTAAACCGCGAGGCCAAAGCTCATTCGAGGCCGACCCCCCCCCCCCCCCCCCCCGTTCAGAAAATTTCCGCAAACTCTGCAGGAACAGCGAGATCGCACTTGAGGCATGTCCGGGTTAAGCGTTGAACACGACGACCGCATACGTTAGCACTTCCATCAATGCAGCGATGATGAGAGCACCTTCCGCCGATAAGAACCCGCGGCGGCGAACATACGACAGGCGCAACTTCAGCGAATAGCCGCCTATGTAGATCCGCGCAGCGGTAGAGCTATAACGTGTGACTGAACCACTTTCGTTCAGTATTGCACACATCAGCGACTCGGCGCGAGCTCTCGTTCCTTATCGGCTTTGATGAGAGGGAAAAAGAAAGCGCGAAAGAGCCGGGCGCGCGTAGCAACCTGCATGCCGCGAACACCGTCCACTCGAGAGGCAGGCAGCGGCGTATTCAATGCACAACGACGATCGGGCTCCGTTACAAAAACCCGGCCGAGTCAAGGGTTGCGTGCTGATACGCACGATCGGCGTCCTGCGCGATAGAAGAACCACGCAGCGGTTACGCAAGGACGGCACCGTAAGGACATTTCGCAGCCCACGACATGCATATAGATAAAGCATCGTATAGCTCGTAAAACTCGCCAACCTTGGGGCCGACCTCGATTATAAGAAATGTGCTTGCTATTTCCCTGAATTAACGCGGCTCAAACGGAAACAGGGGATTCCGCTCGAAAATGTCAATTCACAGCTCTTTTCACTCGTAATCAAACTCCGCATAATTGCGGTCGTTCGAATGCACTTTATATAAATATGGGCACAAAGATTACCTAAAGCAAGAGGGGGAGGGGGAGTCAGCGTTGCTATATTGTGGTGGCGGTAGTAGTTATAAGAAGAATGCTTCTAATTTCTGCAGCCCGGTTGGTGGTGGTTAGAGAGGAAGAAGGGGCCAGTAGAGAGCTTGTAGGCATTGGCTGCTTGTAGGCATGTATGAGTGGGAGAGAGAGTGAAGCAAAGGCCAGGAAGCACATTCCCCGCCCCCTCTCCCGCAGGAGAGTCTATTTGCACCTCTACAGCTCGGGGTTACGTGACCCAAGGTAAACGTCACATATGGCGTCATTAGTAAAGCGATCGGCTTCAAATGGCCCTGCAACGGGCTACGGCTTATCAAGCGAGTTTGAGGTCACATGACAAAAAAACTCCTTTTTGTTCACATAATGGTTCGCTTGCACTATTTCAAGTATTACATTCTTGTGGTCGTCATCCACGCTGCGTAGCTGCCGGCTTGACTTCGAGCTTACTCCATTGCGCCACGGTACCTCGTTTCGTCTTTCTGCGCTGCACCAATTCACCCCGCGTCGCAGCTTGGCCGAAGAGTTATAATATTTGTCAGAGTTTAAAATACCAAAAGCAGGTCAGATCTTTAGAGCTACCGTAGTGGAGGGCTGCGGTAATTTCAATCACTTGGGGTTGATTGATTGATTGATTTGTGGTGTTTAACGTCCCAAAACCACCATATGATTATGAGAGACGCCGTAGTGGAGGGCTCCGGAAATTTTGACCACCTGGGGTTCTTTAACGTGCACCCAAATCTGCATCACCTGGGGTTGTTTACTGTGCAGCTGAATCCCAGCAAACGAGTCTCAAATATATTTCCCTTCATCGAAAATGCTGCAGTCACGGATGCCGCCCCGGGACCTTTAGATCACCAAAGCAAGAGACCAGAGCGAGTGCTGGTCTCACAGACGATTCGTGTGTTACCGTGCGTAACGTAGTACAGTACTGGAGGCTGGTCAGCACATTTGTCGAAAACACCGGAAAGGCGCGCTCCGGACTGCACATGACGACGTTTTCTGATTGCCACTATTTTGAAAGAGCCAGCCGCCAAAGTTAAATACCTAAGTGTGGGCTGTCAACAACTATAGATATCGGTATACATGCTGGAGCGCGCCATCATGTTATTCAAGGCGAGTTTCTTGACCCCTGTTGTGGTCGATTGCTCACTGGTTACTTCAAAAATTAGAAGCGTCTTACGGCGCGAGGCAACCGAATGGCCATCGGAAAGACTCTGAGCAGTACACCTGTATACATCAGTAGATTCTTTTAACGAAAAGTGTGTGGCGCTAACAGCCGTATCAGCAAATAGCGCCCTGTCACACAACAGGGCGCCTACATGAACGGCCGTTCATGTATAGGCTCTCCATACACAACACACTTGGCACTCCCCTCCACAAAAGTCATTACTTTCATACCTACACAACGACACATGACACGTCTATGAGCGTCACAAAGGAGTGACTTCGATTACGCGGGCCTCCTTTGCCGGGCTCTTTAATCCGACAGGGCACGCAGCGTGGAAGCGTAATGGTGGTAGTGGTTAGAAGAGGAACAAGGCGCCTCATTTCTGCAGCCCGGTAGGGACCACGGCGCAGTGCCTATAGCTTCCCCGCCTGCTTTCGTCTCTCCCATGGAGGAGTCTCCCAACGCCGTTTTTTTTTTCTCTCTCTTATTTTTTTTTTTGTCACTTGACCACAAATTCGCTTGACAAGGCGTAGCCAGTTGAAGCCGATCGTTTTTCCAATGACGTCGTGTGTGACGTTTAACTGTGGATCACGTGACCCCGAGCTGTTGAGGTTCAAACCACCGCCTTGTAAATTTTGGTAAAGGAGGCCGGCCTCTTCGCTCCCTCTCACACTGCCTGCCTTGGCAACAATTGTGGATGTAAGCTTCAGCCCCTTCTGATGCTGCAGGTGCCGGCTGGCCAATGGCGCAAACCACTTGCAAACTATTGTTTGTGAATTCGTCATGTGAAACCGAGTGGTTGACAAAAACGCAACGTGTCGCCAATGTACCCACTTTTTTCACTTGTCGAGCCCTTTTGTGTAGCTATATTACAGCTATCAAGCAAAGTGTGGATATGTACACTACAAATAATTATAGACGAACGCCATATTGAACGCAACTACTTTACACCTCCAAGGGAGTTTTACCGTATACTAATACCCGCAAACCCTAAACGGCACTTTTACTAATCAACTCACTTATAACAAGGGTGGCTTCCATTGCTGTAAACTCTTCCAAAGTGAGGACGCAACTCTTCAGCGTGTCCTCTCGGGCGGCCACTTTATAGACCTTATCGCTGTTTACAAACACATGTGCTGGATGGCTTCCGGTTTTGTGTGCCGGCGTAGCACAGCAGTATTGGTGAGAAACAGAAGCCTTGACGCGTAGCCAGTTCGTTTTCAAAAGTTTTCTCTCTGTGTATGGTCAACTACTTCGAATACACTTTCTTTTAAGCTAGATACAACATTACAAGAGTTAGTTTTCAAACTTTGAGCGGCTCCCTTTTACCTGAAAGCGGAAAAATAGTTTTTCCTTACTTTATAGCACAGCTTAAAAAACAAGATTTCTGCTTTGGTGTTAGAGAGTCATAAATGAAGTGACCGGAAGTTTCTTGGGTAGCAACACGTGCTGCTGCTATTGCTATGTTGAAACCGACCAAAAAGGCGAATAGTCATCCGGTTGCGCACACCGCTACCGGACCCTTCAGCAAAGGGAGACCGCGCTATCAACCCATAAACAAAAGTGTGGGTCACGGAGCGGGCAGAGGCAGCCGCCAGGCCCGAGGTCTCCTGGCTGATCACCTGACCAAAAGTGGACGCTCGCGCGCTGAAAATCATGTCCTTGTATATGGCACCCAGTAGACGTTTGTCCTCCACCACCAATCATATGAAAAACGGGGGCTTTCGGTCACGAAAAATTCAATTACACACCCATCCGAACGCAAGAACATTGCGCAGAGAGGTACGCGACTGCTCCTTTTGTTACAAGAGACCGTGCAAGCGGTGACCAAGGCTTTCCGGATGTGGCCGTACAGTGTTGTTTCGCGATAAGATCAAAGGGAATGGTCTTGCCTGTGTTCGTTTTTTTTTTCTTTTGGCGTCATTGAACTTCTATTAGACGGATCGCAATGCACGATGATCCATACAAGTCACTGCATTTAATTGTACATTTGACTGCTCGTAGCATGAAATTATTACACGAATGTATCACCACCCAAGCATTAGTATACACAGATGGTTAAACAACGAAGTGGAAACGTAAGGTTTCGGTGTTATGTTGTAGGCCCGTGTACTCAGATTTGGGTGCACGTTAAAGAACCCCAGGTGGTCAAAATTTCCGGAGCCCTCCACTACGGCGTCTCTCATAATCATATGGTGGTTTTGGGACGTTAAACCACACAAATCTAATCTAAGGTTTCGGTGTTTATCGCTGGATTAATCCTGACAGTTCATTGCAGTGTTTATCTTTCTGGGAGCTTGGCCGTGTCAGCCATAGCGCGGGTTTGGTTTCCTGCGACTTGCCCGGAAAATAGCAGGAAATTGTTGCGACGTTTCGGTCTCTTACGAACGCATGCTTTGCGTTCGTGACTGAGCCGGAGCTCCTCTGCAACAGCTGTGTGTTAATAATGCGATTTATTCAGCTCTTCTGCGAGACACCATGGCTTGCCCACAGAAATCTCTTCGCATTGAAGTGAGGACGGCCGCGATTCCTTTATCGAATTCCAGGCGTCGAAGTCGTGTATGTCCTAGAAAGATAGATATTTGGGGTTTAACGTCCCAAAACCACTATACGATTACGAGAGACGCCGTAGTGGAGGCTTTCGAAAATTTCGACCACCTGTGGTTCTTTAACGTGCACCCAAATCTGAGCATACGGGCCTACAACATTTCCGCCTCCATGGGAAATGCAGCTGCCGCAGCCGGGATTCGAACCCGCGCCCTGCGGGTCAGCAGCCGAGTACCTTAGCTACTAGACACCGCGGCGGGGCGTGTTTGTCGGATAAACTCCATGCTTCAGCGGCCGATTGTATCCCTGCGCATGCGCAGCGCTGGCCTTCTCTCCTTTCTATTCCTAGTACCCATTCCCTTGCCACCAGTGTAGGTAGCGAACCGGACTGTCATTTGCTTAACCTCCCCGCCTTTCCCCGTCTTGCTTCTATATTGTGTTTCTGGTATTACACGCCCGTTTGTTGTTGATGATGATGATGATGATTATGATTATGATAAAAACTTGACCCAAATCCAGAGTAGACTAAGGGGAGACCCCGCGCCACCCGGCTTGTCTCACGTAGACACCGCCAAGGTCCATTTGGCTCAGGTTTATCACTTTGTTTATTTCACATGCCACACACCGCGCTTCGCATGATAACCACCACCAGTAGCACATGTAAATAGCTTTATCAGCCTTTCGTGGGTCGCGGACGTTCGAGAGGTCCTGCTGCTTTCAGAAGTCTCGGCAAAGGTACTGTGATCTTCTTTATTGCAGTGATAGGACAAACAATGCTTCCATGACCTCAAACAGCAAGGCAGGTATTCTATTTACTCAACTTAGAGATTGGGATAACGAATAAACATAGGACAATCCTCTCATTTTTCGAGGACAGCGCATGTTCTTCAGTTCATTCGCCACCACAGAAGCAAAAGCTAGTGATTTTTAATGTGATAGCAATTACATGAATACTCTCAGCTGATCTTCGCCGAGACAAACAGAGACACACAGAAAGACAAAAATTCAAGCCACACACAGGAGATTCGAGCCAGCGACCCCTCGATTATCAGCACACTGCATTAACCAACTAGAACACGCTGCTCATATACTGTCTATCACACTAACAGCGAACTATGTATATACATTTTTTTGCCACTGGCCTACTGTCGATGGACTGGAAAGAAACATTCTTGAACAAAGCATGTACTTCGTTTGGACGAACCATACATGACTTCTATAAATATTGACGTATCAGATGGAGTGATCAACGGAGGGGTGGGTTCACTGAAGCACGTATACAGTTGGATGAAAGGGCCATTCCAAAATTTCTTTGCGCTCCACTTTCACTCAATTAAAGAAACAGAAAAAATTTTCCACATCAAGTTCAGGACTATTCGGGAAGTTGCTGGTTCTGTCGTGTATGTGAATTCGGTTCCCGTCGAAATGCGCACCGGCACTATGCACTTTAGACGGATAAACTCAACTCGCTGCCCCAGATGAGTTGTGGTGGCGCTTGTATTAAAGCATCGCACGACTTCGTCGTCGCAACAGTCTACATCTCACCAGAAACCTCCCGAACTGACGTCATGAACTTCTTGCTGCACAACTTCCGTGAAATGTGTCTATACAGTATGGGCCGGTTATATGTAACCGGCCCATACTTTGACGTGAAAACCAGTGGCTTGTCCCGTTTATCGATGCCGAACTTGGACTTCGCCTCCTGTCGGGCGTCATGCAGTTAGTGCAGTGAACTATTCGCGCCAACTGTTCAGATACTGTGGTTACTGCATTAATTTCGATTCAAGCACAATCGAACATGTTAACTACATTTAGTGCGGTGCCTAAATCTCCTATAGCCTTACTTATACAGCCCGATAAGTTGCTATCGCAGGCATTGCTTCGGGCGGCGTTAAGATATGCATCAGAGGGCCTGCTTTACAATGAGCAAAGTCCCAACGGCGCGGCATGTTCTATTTATTTATTTATTTATTTATTTATTTATTTATTTATTTATTTATTTATTTATTTATTTATTTATTTATAAAACCTGTGGTCATAGCAGGAACGGGACATTACACAATACCAGAAACATGGAAAGAATTCAAGAACATAACACAAATGTCAAAGCAAGAACACTCATAAGAAATCAATATTAAAGAAGAAGTTGATTATGCGTTAGGAATATGTTCATATCTTGCAACAACAAAGTATTTTAGTGGCAAGCCGCGAGTGCTACGAGGCAGGGGATTCCAAAACACTATCGCACGTGGAAAAAAAAAACAACTACTTAGAAGTATTGGTACGCGCAAAGAAAGCCGTTATATATGTTTAAAGCATGGGAGCTGCGTGTATATACAACCTTCATCGGAAAATTTGGGGCCGCGAATGTCACAAAGGCTGGAGGAGGAGTTCATTATTCCGTATAAAGTTTCAAAGCTTCATTCTGGTATTCTGAGAGTTGTGATGGAACGTTCAATGATCGCATAACTAAGCTCCTTTAGAAGTTGCGCTGTAGTTACCCAAAATCAAGCCGACAGATTTCATTTGAATATTATCTATAGGGAGCTTATTTCAAAATGTTTGTAGGGGGACCCGACTCCAGATACTTGTTCAATAACGGGGTGAATCGGTTATTTATATAAAATAATTTTGGCGTCACGATAGGAGTTAGTTAGGGTGTGGCGCAATCAAGTGACCTAATTTTTTTAGAGCTCTTCGCAAACGTAATCAATGTGGCTAGCCTACGAGAGGTTCTCGGTTAAAATAGCGCCGAGGTATTTGTACTGAAAAACTCTGTTAAGTATGGTGTGCCACCTGGAGAATATTCAAAGCAGGGAGAGTTACGTCTATTGGTAAAAGACATCACTAATGTTTTAGTACAATTTATGTTCATTTGCCTCTTTTTACACCAGTCGCTAAAGAACGAGGGTGATTTTGTGAGACG
Source organism: Rhipicephalus annulatus (assembly GCA_013436015.1). NCBI lineage: Eukaryota > Metazoa > Arthropoda > Arachnida > Ixodida > Ixodidae > Rhipicephalus > Rhipicephalus annulatus. Next base: position 14,396 of record WOVY01015295.1, read on the forward strand.
GTAATGATCATCGATGGAATGGATATTTTCATATAGAACACAATCATCTGCGTAAATTCTTATTTTAGATGCCGTGCTATGAGGTAAGCAAAAATAATAAAGGGCCTAGCACGGATCCCTGTGGAACACCGAAAGTGACATCAATGGGAGATCATTCTGTCGAGTTGAGACAAATTGTGAGCGTGCATGAAGAAAGCTGGCAATCCAGGAAACAATACGAAGGTTTTCGAGAATTACGTTTAACTTTAACAGATGCTTAGAGTGAATCACGGAATCGAGTCTCTTTAGAGAAATCAATGAAGGAGTAGGAGGAGGAAGGGAAGAAATGAAAGGCAGGGAGGTCAACCAGACGCACGTCCGGTTTGCTACCCTGCACTGGGGGAAGGGGTGAGGGGATTAAAGGAGAAGACAAAGAGAGAAGTGAAGGGCAACGTGTGTGTCAATGAAAATGAGATCTATACGATTGCATATAGATTTAAATTATAAGAAGCGTCATGCACGAAATCGACTAGCTGTGTTGCAGTACTGTAACGGCGATGGAAACCATGCTGAGCTGATGATAGGATTTGATTGGAGTGAAGGAATTCCAATGTGTGTTTATGAATGATGTGTTCTAACATCTTGCAAAAATGAGGTGTAAGAGAGATTGGTCTGTAATTAAAGAGAAGTTATTTGGCGCCTGATTTAGGCAAGGGAAGTACTTGGGCTGACTTCCATGAGCGTGGTACTGCACCAGAGTCTAAGAATTTCTGAAAAGTTATTGTAAGGTATTGGACTGCCCATAATATCGCACTAGGTAGGAAGTTGGAGTACCGCTAAAATCAGCATTCTATCTATAGTATCAATAAGACTCAAAATTAGGTTCAGAAAACCATCACAACTTATCGTGGTATCTTCTATAGTTTATTAGATTGAAAAACATGACTAAACTCTGGCACTATACATGATTATCAAGGGTGAAAACAGATAGGAAGTATGAATTGAAGGCATTTGAAGCAACGACAGGACCATTAATTATATAAATAAAATAAAGAGCCTTGGCTGTGCAGCTTCATCTTGTAATGTACAGTATGGTCCACTGTTAAAGGGAACACTCGAATGCACACCATCAATATTCCTGGCCCTCTAAGAGCAAATTAATTAAGAAACAATTTTCATGCAAGTTAATCGTCTGTTAAGAGGAGTCGGATCTTTTAACCACCAGTATAGCCTTATGTATAACTAAGCCGCTATGATTCCGTAAGGAAGCGAAATCTAAACATGCTGATCACGCAAGTGTTCCCTTTAACAATGGACCCGTCTGTACTTCCAGGAACTCGTAACGACCGAGCAAACATAAGTACGGTCTTTGTCAATTTCTGGCAGCGTGTTACAAGTTCAAGTCTATGCCAACTACATTTTCAGCCAGTGACGCCGGCACAAATGTGTGTGTGTGTGCGTGCGGAGATGCACAAGCAAAATTTTCTGTAAAAAGCAAGGTTGAAGTGACGGACGAATTCTATACTCTCTTGTTGTCTCTTTGTTACACCTCTCATTTTCCTTTCACTGCTCGTTGCGCCGTCCTCAATCCAAAGTGAACCTTTTTTGAAAGATTTCTGCTTCGTATAAGTAACTATCGGTAAAATGAAGCTGTTACATACCTTACTCTTAACGGGTAGTCGTAAACTACCAGTCATATTTTTGGAATGCGCCCCAAATCTGCCTTATCTCCTCCTTATTCTTCTACTTGGTTCAGTTTCATGGTTCAACTCCGCTGTGACTACCGGTCCTATATGTATAGTCGTATTCCTTTACCACTTTCAGTGCCTCGCTACCTATATACCGCAAAGAACTGTCCTTTTCCGAGGCTGTTACACATTAATTTAGTTTCCTGCACGTTAATTTTCAGGCCATACCCTTCTGCTTTCCCTGTTCAATTCAGTGATCGTGCAATTAGTCGCATTAGTTACGCTTGGATGCTATGTGACTAGCAGGTCGCAAGTTACCAAGGTATTCTATATTAGCTCGTATATCTAACTCTTCCCAATATAGGGTCCTGAAAACTTCCTGTAAACACGGGGTGACTATGGCATTGGGGAGATATACCTCCCTGTTTTGCACTCTTTTTTATTGATATTTTGCCGCTTTCTCTGTGGAGAACTGTGGTGGCTGTGAAGCCGTTGTATAATTCTTCGCATATTTTATAGTTGCCTGCGCGATCACTGATACCTCGACTGAACCGTAATTTATGTTCGTTTGTCTCTTTTTACACCAGTTGCTAAAGGACGAGAGTGATTGTGTGAGATGGTAATGATGATCGATGGAATGAATAGTTTCATATATAACACATATATTTGTAGCCTACTGATAGTAAAGCTACAAATACAGTATACACTAGCACAGTTCATGATTTTATGAATGTCTTGATGACTTCGACACGTAACGTCAAGACTGAAAAAAGTCCATGCCGCAATGGCGAAGCAATGAATGCGATAGCAACACATTGGAAAGTCACGCGCAAATTGGCAAGCAGATCAGAACGTGCCCCGCGTTTCTCACGCCCAAAGGACGCATGAAACGTACTCACAAATACAGATGCACGCGATCAAGTGTCTTAGTTGTTACTTTTCTGTGTCTGAAAAGCATGCCCTTTTCGCAAATGGAGGCTGTACAACGATTGCAGTGACCTTTGTGCGCCCGGCAACTACAACAGAATTGTTCCAATCAAAGCCCAACGCCAGCCAATACGTACGATCCTCCCCACCGCGAGATAAGGGCGCGCGAGTGAGCGTCGCTCCCCTCCTCTCCACGGTTAAAAGTACGCGTGGGAGATGAAAGCGCGTGCCGCCGCTCGTGACGATGCGGCGACACGCGCTCATTGCGCCATCTTGCTGGTAATGCTGAAAACGCGATACTTCCACGAGATGCCCGTCAGCAGTGGTAAGTGGTAGATATAGATAGCTTGCCGTTTGACCACTGGAGGTGGCGCTCCTCCGTAGCTCAGTGGATAGCGTCTCGCACTCACGATTCAAAGGTCCCAAGTCCGATTCCGCGCTCCGGAGTCTCCTTCTGGATTATTTTTTTTCTTTCTTGCGTTTACATATATACGGTACGTATACGTATACGGTGAGTGACGGTGACACCGATGGCAAAATCGAGCCCAGAGCGTCCGTATAATTGCTATCGCAATAAAAAAAGAACTGGAGTTGCGTTATCTCCGATCTACTAAAGAAGACGATACCGCAGCATCTCTTACATGAATAATTACGCATCATCGGTGCTAACCTATTTATTAGTAACTCGTATCTTGATATATATTATGGGACTACATGTTGCCATATTTGTTTGGCCCATATAGAAATGAATTCGTTTGAAATAAAAAAAATGAATTCACTAGTAGCTTATGTGGCCCAATTAGATATCACGAACTTATAGAGAAGGGCACAGATCATGCTGAGGGCACACATTGCGAAATAGTCGACTGTGTAGAAAGGTATTGCGAGAATAAGTAGAGTTACCCGGAGCTGAAATGCGTGACGGCAAAGATCGGGAAGCTTGTTTTCCCCCATGTGTTTGAGGTGTTCTGGAACTAAACCTATATTCATTTTTCTTTTGTCACAGGACACGAGATCTGCGAGTCCCTCGAGTGTTTCTCCCTATTTCTGCACCCACAGTAGTGCAGGGTAATGAACTGGAAACTCCCGTCGGCTAACCCCGCTGTCTTTCATCTTTCTCTCTCCCGACCTCTCTCACAATGAGTAATGATATTTCCGAACGCATTATGCATAGGCGTATACTACTGCTCCCATAATCAGCACTTGGCGCCCAACCCACAAGATCCGCCTCAAGCTTTCTGTAAGTATGTGGATGCGTATTTACACAAAGTTCTTACGCTATGAAATTGCTCGTAAGAGAGCATTCTATAGTCAGTCCTGATGCTGGACGTACCATTATCGAAACCAGTTGACCAATGCTAAAAAATATACTTAAATGGAGTGTCTACCGTTCGGAAAAATTTTTCTGATTGTGGTGCAAATTAAAAGAAAGTTCATAACATCGGTGGTAACAACCATGCTTTCGGGCCGGAAACAAGGAATTATAAGTTTTACTTGATGTTGAAAGTTGATAAAAAGTGATCACTAGCATCACCTAACAGCGAATGTGGTCAATCTTCACAATCTATTGATAGGACAAAAACTCCTCGCAGGTAAACTTAATTTGCTTAAAAACAAACACGTTTAGCTTGAAATCGTATTTTATGCACTTGAGGCAGCTTCAGGTTACGCCAGAGACCAATTCCTGCTTTTTTTTTTAACGTGCTCAAATAGGCGCAGTGGGTTCGCTTGCCTGCATGCCTGCCGGCAAACGGCGGAGAAACACGACCATGGCGTCCACCGCCGCTCATGAGAACAATAAAAATATGTGTGTGCCTAAAACGACCACTAAGATCTTTGTTTTATTAATAACCAAACTTGATGAAGCCTGCGAAAACCACACGCGGTTTCAGTTTTCAAATTTCACCGACCAGTGTTGTGAGCATTCATCCCACCGATGAAAGAAGACATAACGCGGACAGAAACATTCTGTTATAAAAATTTCTACGCACTTTCCAGAGAAACCGCTGCAAGGTTAGACACTTTGTATGGTACGTTTTTTTATTGCGACACAAAACAGGAGAGCAACAAAGGAAAGAGAACACGTACATATGCTGCACATGTTGAGGCGGTCAACATCAAAGAACACCCAGAACAAGACACATTTGTTAATTTGGCAGCTTGCATTGAGTGCCGCATATATCTATAAAAGGTGTGTGTGTATGACGGTGGGGGGGTTGGTGGAGGGAGAATAGAGGCAAGAGAGGGATGGGACAGGGGTCACAGCAGGCCATATACCAAAATAGTCTTTAATCAAGGAAGAACGAGAAGAGATGGTGGTTGCACTGCTATAAGTATCATACACAATGTACCAACACAGCCTGATAAGATAATATATAGCAGGCTACAGCGGAATGTTTGCCACATCCTAGTTTGCAAGAAGATCTCTATATATAGAGATATCTTGGCCATCACCACCATCGTCACCGCCTTAAATCTTGGCTTGGAACTCTCAGGGCGTGCATCTATACAGCACGGTGCTGTGCACTCTTTCGTATTATCTCAATTTTCTTTCTTCGCGTTTCTTGTACGAGGGGCTGCTGCAAGTTTGCTGACTGCAGAAGCAGCACAGCGTTATCGAACGGGCACGGCAGAGGGCCTTGAGCTCGGTAATAAGGAGACACACCGGAGCAGTGATGCCAATTTAGCGGATTCCCCGCTAAGTCTGGCGGATTTTATTTCATTTTGACGGCAAAAAAATCCGTCTAGCGGCTAGTGGATTTTCTGACGGGCCAGTCTTGTACATAGCGGGTTTCTGGCGGATACCTCACGCAGTGGACCGATTCAAAATCGCCCTGCAAGAAACCATTTCCGTGTTCTCTAAAAATGCGGAAATTGTTTAACTTCAGAGGCTCCTGTTCACTTGCTCCGCCTATCTCAGACAAACAAATCCGTGAGGTTTCAAAGCGGCGATCGCTTTTTAAGAAATAAATAACGGACGAGCTGCGATGCACCAATCTGTGGACTCTGCGCGCCCTCTGGTGTGAAGTTCACTCCTGTAAGGACGCCTGCAGCGAAAACCCAGTCGTTGAGCTGCCCGGATTTGCCATGTCGATGCTCGTGCTGCCGCATTCAAATGCCGAAGTAGACATTTAGTCAGCTTAACATAGTAAAATCCAAGCTGGGGAACAAGCTGAAGCCGGAAACAACAAATGCGGGTTGAAGCGACACCAGAAAAGTTGTTTTGATTACGAACTCCCCGCGGAAGTTGCTAGTGCAATCGGGACATCTCCACCGTATGCGCAATCAAGTCACCTGTCTAGTCCCTCAACAAGTACCAGCGGTCCTGTGGAGAGGGTGTCAGACGACAACAGCGGCGACAAAGACCTCGATGTGTTTTTCGTTGACCTGTGAGTTTTTTTTTTTTTTCATCAGTGCGAACATTAATAAGCTTTAGCCTCATCTGTGATGAGGTTCACCAATGACGACCACCGCAGCACTGAAGCCTCAAGTGTTCTAGTTAGACTCCTTGAAAGACTATTTTATATGTTATTTCAGCTCTCGTAGTTTTGGGGAGCTTTTAGAAATGATAAAGGTATGTTTCATACGAAATTGCAGGGTTTTTTTTTTAATAAAACAGGCCCTAGTGGGAAATTTAGCGGATATTTTTTAGAATCTAGCGGAATCTGGCGGATTTCTCATTGCTTTTTAGCGGATGTCTGACGCTCAGCGATGGCAACACTGCACCGGAGCATGGCGTGAGGAGTTGTTTCTTCAAAATAAATGTTTACTAGCTGTGCGGCTCTGCTTAACACAGCACTTCTGCATTTTGCATATATAAGTGGCATTCTGTTTCACTGGAGTTGCGTTGTACGATACGATTCCAACGAAGTGTAGATAAGGAGAGAGGGAAAGTAAACGTCTATTTTAGAGAAGCACCTCTGCTCGTCATGCGGGAGGCCTCGGTAACGATGCAATTCCAATAAAGCGTCGTCTTTTCTCTCTCGGTGTTTCGTCAGATGACGAGTCAGTGACTGCTGCGTGATACTGCTGACGAACCAATGGTCGCTGACGAACAAATCTTGCGTCATACGATATCTAACAGCAGGATGGTACATTGTAAGTGAAAACGTAAGCCATCCGGCTTGCCTCTATACGACGAAAATGTGCACATGTAAGCGAACACATAGCGTTCACGATGAACGTTGCGGTTATACATGCGATCCGAGGAGCGACATGGCTATACTTGTGAATGATAGTTCTGAAGAAAAAGTGGGCGCTCGACAAGCAAGCTTTCACTTGTTCCTTGGAACGTTCACGATATTGCTCGCATCCATTCATTTTGCATCGCCCCGCAAAGCTGCCCTTTGATAGTCTTTGTATAACATAAAAGGGAGGCCGCGGAGCTAAACAGTTCATTGCAACGCGCACTTCAGAAGCGGTTCCATCATTCGGAGAGGCTTCGTAACGTCGCGCAATGTGAGCCGGGATACAAAGACACCGCTTATCTGTCAGTGCTTGCTTATTTTCTTAGCGCACGATCCCGCAGTCAGCGCTCTTGCTTCGACTTGGCTTGAGCATTCATCTGGGCGCACGACCTTTTTTGCAGATCCTCGCCGATACACAGCCATACGTTCGCGGTCGCCCCCATTTTGCTGTGGTCAGCTGCATACATTTACAGATACGACGTCTGGTTAGCGTGCATGTGCAGTTTACTGCTTCGAAAAAGCGCCGAACGCTGCCACTTTTTTTCGAAAACAACGTTGAACGACGTCTTATCGTGGAACTGTGTTTTTCTCAAAGCGAGTTTCTTTAGCGCCTTGCATCTAACTCAAGTGCTACTCGGCAAAGAATTGAGCCGAGGTATATGGAATATTAGAGAATCTGCACTTTACACTCTAAATAATTTCCTACATAAAGTGCTTGATACAGCCAGGACAATACGCCATTTTCATCTGGTTTCCTGGTTATAGCTGGTACTTTATGCGGAACATGATTGCGAGTGTACGATGATGCTGACACATGCAGTGTGCGCCTTATGTAGCCCTGAATTGGCCATTGCAACGTGATTGTTACGAAAGTAATGACTATTAGCTGTATCGAAGTGCCCGTACTTTGTTGAAGGACTCTGTATGGGGCGACAGCTGCAGATAGAGGTAAACAAAGAATCGACATTATCAACGTTTTGATAAGGGGATTTGTCTGCCAAGAGCATTAACAACATGTCGTCGAAACACACAACAAAATGATATAGACCAATGTGCTTCTGTTTTTTGTCCTGTGTTTTAGTCTAGATGACCAGGCTCGCGAAGGAATGTTGTGTTTATGCGTACTGATTTAATAAGCGTTACAAATATCATGCTGTGTTTGGAGTTATGTCATGTGACTGCAACAAAATTTGATCGCCTGTCATGTTGTTGTTACTTCCGTCGGCTGCGGCGAAAGCGATCGTTTTGTTAACTCAAGAAAGAGAAAGATAGGACAACTCACAGGGTCTCTATGCATTTGCCTGCGACAGCTCGAATGCGAAAGCCAACTTCCTTTCTTTCTTACCGGTCATCCTCACCTGCCCCCTCCGAAAGTCGGTTGTTTGTTTGTTGGTATCCAGGAGCAACCCACCGTGGGGGATCGCTCATGAAACGGGTGGTATACACTTTTGCTCCTAACGTGGTCCTGCGTTTTTCTCTACTTCATCTGGTTTGCCTGCGGGACTTAAATTTAGACCAAACAGCCATCATCACTTGATGATGGTTTTTTGCACCACTCATATTGACGCCGTCTACGCCACCTACTATAAATTTTGGCGTTTGATGGGGCATCTAGGGCCTTCACCTTAATAAACATCATCATTGTCCGAAAGAGGCTTCGCCGTCAGAGTTACCAGGTTGAAAAATAGCCAAAAAATTAAAAGAACTAGCCATAAAGTAGCCAAGTTGGGGCAAGAGCAGTAAATGTCACCATACATGTGTGAAAACAATGACCGCATTGTTGAAGTGAGTGAGTTCGAGAGTATTTTGTCAAAATACAAATAAGTAGGAAAAACTCTTCAAAAACACAGTTTCTGAAATGGAGGCATAAATTATTTACATTAGGAATTTCCCTGAACATGTCTTTCGTTACTGTTTCTAAAAGGGCTGGAAGTATACAGCAGCGACTTCACACCAGTGAATACTGAATTAGAGTGCTCAAAATTAGAAGCCGTGTCATTGAAACATAAATATCAGTCATTTTCATAATCGGGTCTGGCAGGCGGATGAAGTTTAAGCAAATAATATGTTCAGGCACAGTCAGTCCTTAATGTTAAAAAAAACGACAGATGCAGTTTATCAGACACCTGGTTTATAGTATCAGTGTGCGTGAGCGTATTGGATGAGGAGCACTTTCGGTTGTCCTGTTGCCTTTTGAATTGCAGTTTATAGTCACGTTCAGCGATAGGTGTGTGTGTTTGTGTCTTTTGTCTGTGTGTTTGTTTGAAAGAGAGAGAGCGATGCTAGGCCCCTAATTCAATTTCGGGAGCTGGAAAAACTCCCTGGTCATCATGTTCTGACACTACATATTCGAATAGGAGCGGCTGCGACGTCCCAAGATTAATTTTGCTGATTTGGTTCAAATTAAGGCAGCAAGAAAGTAGCGAAAAAAAAAACTACGAATTGATTGACGATGGGTAGGGGAAGCTCTGGTGGTGAATCTGATAGACCGTGAGTCCTCCGTACATTTTGCCCCTTCGATCATAGAAAGACGTGACCCGAACACAGTGATTGTGTGTGATACAGCGTGTACGCAATGATTTATTATTCATGTATGGATGATGATGTTTGTTCAAGGGTTCTTTCGTTTTACGGACCAGAAGGGTCGATCTCTGATTTTGTTTTAGTCATATATGACTTTAATCTCAGTGAAACGTTACATATCAGTATAACAGCCTTGCAGTACAGCCAAGGGATCTAAAAGCCGCTTTGTGAACCCTCCGCTCCTTTGCCGCTTTGTCTTCTTCGTTGTTCATAGTTCAAGTAGTAGTAGTAGTAGTAGTAGTAGTAGTAGTAGTAGTAGTAGTAGTAGTAGTGGTAGTGGTAGTGGTAGTAGTAGTAGTAGTAGTAGTAGTAGTAGTAGTAGTAGTAGTAGTAGTAGTAGTAGTAGTATATAGTAGTATGCATCAAATGACGAGCGAAGAAACACTGTATATCCACGAAGTGATTGATGATGAGTGGGCGAAGCAGTGTGATCTCCATCGTCATTAGCGTCATCGCAATCATAATGACGTATAATAGGTACCTTGAATGTGATCGGCTACGACGAACATCAACGCTTCCAACGAACAAGCGCTTCGCCTCTAAATGTAGCCAAATAGCCAAAGATTTTTTTTTTCCTCCACCGGCCAGAAAAGAAGTCAGACTGGTGCAATGTAGCCGAGCCTGGCAACCCCGCTCGGGGTGCATCGTTCATTCAAGGTGCCTTGAGGTCGGTGTGTTTCCTGGACATTCTAAACAGGCATGCACGCTGATCGGCAAGGTTGTAGATGGTGAAGGCTCCCTCCCAAAGTTCTGTGGTCTGGTAAGAGTTGTATAGCAGCCTCCCATACATAAGACAAGGAGACTGAGGTTCGTCGATGAAGGATGAAGCAGCAATGTGGAAAGGGTTGTCTTTGGGGCGCATTAGAGTATTGGCGGTGGGATTGGGACATCTGTGATGATTGCCGCAATAAAATAATAGCCAACAACTCCAAGCTGTCTGAAAAAAAACGAGGATAACGAAGGAACAAACCTAAAAGTACTATATACCCCGGTATACAATCCTGTAGCTATCGCTGGTCCTGTTTCAAGAACTGCTTCACGATGTGCACAAGATGGACCGCCTCCCCCAAACATAAAACACAAAATACCTCTGCTAACCCACTCTAGTCGCTCACGAAAGAAGAGCTCCGTCAAGCGTCTGTCATGCGCGATGAAAAATTTGGCAACATGGTTTGACACTGGACATAAAGTTTCGAGAAGCGATCTTGACTTTTTTCAAGGTTTCAACTGCAGTTGCAGCTTGGAAAAAGTAGTGTCACTTTTCAAAACGTTGCCTCCAGGTATATGAACCGTGTTACCGAATTTTTCAGTGTTCCCTGAAGTTATTCTCTGTTGTTTTTTCGTCTGTATTTTATGGTTTCACTAACTTCAGTTGTACACAATTCGGCAGCTATCCGGAGGGCGCCAGTGAATGGTAGGTATAGCAGCCTGCAGCAGCAGACATCTACGCGCAGAGTCTGCAGAATCTCCACGCTGCCAGACCTGCAGAATCGACTTCGCCGCTCTCATACGTGCAGAAAATGCGCCGGTTCTTTCTTATCGCGACTGCGCCGCGCACAGGCACTCACTTCTCCGAAGAAAAGACGCGGCAAAGGACGCTGTCCCCAGCGGCGGAGACCCTTATCTTTCAGTGCTCGGCGAGGCCTGAGCAATGACCGCTATACGCCGCCACTGATGCCATGCAAAGTAACTCCAGGATGTTATATATCCGACGATATTATATTTCCATATGGGCAAAAGCATGCAGCGTGGACCACGTCTTCTCCGAGCCCCGAAAAGCATGCATGGCCTCCGAGACTGTGGCTGGACTTTCGGTTTCGCTCGTGTACTTCCTTAATCGAGTACGAAGAAGAGAGTCGAGTCCGTCCGTGCCGATGTCGCAACTAGTCAGCGCGACCTCAAAGACCAAGGCTGCCCACCTCGGTGGAACAGTGGCTACGGTGATCTGCTGCTGACCCAATTGGGTGAGCAGTAGGGAGTGAACTTGGCCCATGTCGTCGTAAAATGCCCCCCGCTTAATCATAAAGTTTATGAACGGCATGACCTTGTTAAACTCCCCAGGGAGTTTCAGGTCACGTGGTTACAAACTCCCTATTGGAGCTTTAAAAACCCTCTTTGAAAGGTGTGACGTGCGTGCGTGTGTGTGTTCGCGTGCGTGCGTGCATGTGTATGTAGGGGCATATGTTAGCACGTTGGTGTGAAACGCAGGTGCTTTGTGTAGCTAACCGTGTGAGCATCAGACAACAGGCAACGAAATTGTAAGTGCAGCGAAGAATTGCAACGACCTGTTGGAATTTACTGTGAACATTTCAATATATTTCGCACCGTTAAACCACGCCGCACATCGGTCCGAATCCTCAACGAAACGCCGTGAATGCCTCGCTTCAAAGGGCCGAGTAACAAAAAACTTCGAAGAATAAATGAATGGTAGCAAAAGTAAGTTGTCACGATCGTCAGCGGCTGCTCCTGGAGTTTAAACAGTGAAAAACTTTGAAGCGGTCTGAAATAGGCTTCGCTCGACTACGGCAGGCTGGCTGGCAATCGGTGTGGGAGTTGCGCCGGCGACGCGCTCGCCCCGTCTCCGCCGATAGTGGCTTCTCGAAGTGTCACCGGTATTTCACCAGCTGTAACATCTAAGTGGTAAGAAGGCCTCGCTAAGCCGTCGGTATCAAGCCGGCATCGTATCGAGCTCGCACTGCGCGTTGGCCACCGGGGCAAGCGCTACGAGCTAGCACCGACCACCTGCGAGGCAAAGAATGTGTTTTACAAAAAATAAAGGCTGCTGGGATGAATAACAGTCTTCTGCGCCTTGCGACCACAGCTGTCAAATGACTAACTCGAGGGCGAGCACCGAACGAGGCGGAGACACACCGTACGGCATGCATGCATGCCCATGCAATGCATGCGAGCAACGGGAACAGCGATTGCGAACCGTCTCGTTAGTTTAAGTCTATCGCTCCGTAGCTTAAACTGCGTGTATAGCGGACACCTATTTCTGTCCGCTATCGTTAAAAATAACGAGACGTAAACTGCGCATCAGCAAGCATTTTGAGATCACCAGCTGTCATTCATCGAATCATCGTGCCGTACTCGTGAGTGAGGCCTAGTCGTCGAACGCGGTAGCGGTGGTCTGTACCTCGGTTTATCGCTGGAGCTGCTGAATGTCCCTCGTTAATGTGTTCATTCAAGGCCGCGCAGCCTTTGTGTATGATTCAGGGCATTTTACGGATCCGCAAGCAGGACTGCTAATGCAAAGTCAGCCCGTACGACAGAGTGCCAACTGATAAGACTTTTCCGCTATAGTTAAAAAAATATTAAATATTAGGCAGGCTTACAATAAAAGGCATGTGTGTTGAAGTGTTAACATCAGGCCACCGTAACTTCATATTTACGCCGTGCGTGTTTATTGCTTAATTATTAGCAAAAAAAAAAGGGTTCCTCCCGGGCTACATGGGAGGACAGAATGTGGTGCCTTTATATACCCGGTGACTGAATGGTAGGTGTGCATGCACTGCGGGTGGCAAGCTGTGGTGAGTGTGAGTGTTGTAATATTACGTGAACGTTGTCAGCATGTTTCTGTACTGTAATCTTTCTTGTGTGTATCGAAAGTATTGCAATTGAAGTTATGCTTGTGCATGATACGGCTGCTGACGTAATTTTTTTCTCGGTCGATGCAAAAAATTTACTCCCATACTGACCTGAAAAAGTTCCCCGATGGATGTAGATAAAAACCCCCCTGGCACCATGCAAAAACCCCACACTGATGGCTCCGGACGTTGTTTATAAAACTCCCATCGGGGCGAGCGCTAGAGGACAAGGTCATTTGCTCCCATCTCGGCTTATTTCTGTGTAAAGGTCGTGGGTTACATCTGGCAGTGGCGGTGGCATTTAGATAGAGACGAAATAGTAGAGGCCCGTGAGCGAAGTCAGTGTGTGTTAAATAACACCAGATCTATCTATCTATCTATCTATCTATCTATCTATCTATCTATCTATCTATCTATCTATCTATCTATCTATCTATCTATCTATCTATCTATCTATCTATCTATCTATCTATCTGTCTATCTGTCTGTCTGTCTGTCTGTCTGTCTGTCTGTCTGTCTGTCTGTCTGTCTGTCTGTCCGTCTGTCTATTCGTCTATCTATCTATCTATCTATCTATCTATCTATCTATCTATCTATCTATCTATCTATCTATCTATCTATCTATCTATCTATCTATCTATCTATCTATCTATCTATCTATCTATCTATCTATCTATCTATCTATCTATCTATAGCCGCCTACGACTGAGTGCTCTCGTGATCACTCCCTTAACTTGGGTAAACCAAGATTAGTATGGCAGGGTAAGATGGTTTGACGAGCATACGACTCGCCGGTCATGACATGAAAAATATTACAAACATTTCGCGTACGTCGTCAAACACTTTGCGCCAGACAGTGGCACATACCCGTGGGCGGGTATGTACCGCAGGTGATTGACACTTCATATCTACCCAGGAATGGTGAGAACCCAGATAGGTAACTATAACGGTTGAGCGATCAGAAAAAGCTGACATCGGCTACGTTGATCCAAGAAATGTATTAAGAAAAAATTGTGAGGGTCGCAGCAAAAATCGAACCCCAGCATTCCGAGTCACAACCAAGTATTCAACCACAGTGCCACGCCAGGTCTCGCAACTGTTCTTCAAGTGGACCGTGATGTTCGTGAAGCCTGAATTCGGCATGCAATGATGGCTATCCCATATTATGAACATTACACATGTACTCCTACAATACAGCTGTCACGTATGGTTAAGATCAGCTGTAGTGAAGCACAATGCACTGAGGGTGATTGACATTTTAAATCAACCGAGGAACCATGAGAACGGACATTTTGTCATTTTATTTGGAGAGCGTTAAGAAAAATCAGTACGTGTCTCCACGAAGTGAATGGCGATGAGTGGGTGAAGATAAGGGTTAAGGCCTGTAATGTCTACGTTGAAGTCGCCGACTGTAGTATAAAGAACGCACAGATGGACGGACGGATGGATGCATAGATAGGTGGACATATATGCACGGATGCATGGACAGACAGATGGATGGCGCAGGTCATCATGTGTTGTGCTGTCTTATAGGGGATTACACAGAGAGTATGTTTTCTATTACACATGTTTTCATTTTTCGTTGTGCAGGTGTTCAGTTTCGGTTTGGGTTTTGAGGGGCGTGATTGATGCCCACTAGGTCGGCCCATATAGGAGCTTCGTCCCTATACAACTGGCATCGGCAGGGGTGACCCAACGAATGCACTGATTAAATACCCCGGTTCCAGCAGGAATCGAACCCAAGCATTCCGCACGTCAACCGAGTATTCTACTACCGTGCACACAACCATGCCACGTCTCGGTCTCGGTTGCTTCTATAGCTAAAGTTATAGAAGCGACCAGAGTAGTCTTCTGAATCGTCCAGCTTCTGCTGCTTCCAGGATAGTACATGCTACTGCAAGCTTCGCTGTTTATTTTTCTTCTTTATTTGCCGATATTCTCCCGTGTGAGTAACCAGGGAGCGCGGGGCAACTTCAGCGTCTGCGCTGCACTTCTCTTTTTTTTTATTTTTGTTTTCACGTGTTCTTGAGTCACCGTCCTGCCGTCGGCACTGTTCGAAGAACTAGAGAAAAAAAAAAGATAGCTCCGTAGGGGAGAAAATATAAGCTCTGCCTTCCGAAGAATGTGCGGTGAGCGGTGACACATGACGAAGAAGGCACCACTCAATCTTTTTCAAACACGCAAGCGTTAATTTTTTCCCATCGTCCGGTGCACCGTCAAGGAAGTGCACATGCGAGATAACTATAGCCTATGAGCGATAGCGCAAATTGTCGGAAGATGGGTTCTTGTGGCTACAAGACATTTCTGACGGCTTAATTTCGTGAAAATGCTGTTTTTGCGCTGTATATGTGGCAAAACACCCGTTGCACCGGGTAGCTACCAGGAACTTGGCCTTGCTTTCTCCTCTAACTCGAGAGAGCGCGCAAACAACCGCTTCTTTTATTCCCGCATAAGCTTAGATAACAGACCAGTGTTTTGATTATTTCATCCATCCTCATCAACCGTTGTGTAAGTATGAACGATTGATGGTGCTCCGAAGTGCGTGCAGGAAGCATCAAGCGTATTGACTGTCACAAAAGGAGGGGAAATGGCGCCAACTTCGGCGGAACAAAGGTGAAGAAGGGACAGCGACGGAGCTGTAATTTACCTCTTTACCCACAGGTGCTATCCACCGCACGTGTTTGTGGTTCAAGGCGGTGAACTTTGTGACGACAAATATACACCAATTGTGCTAAGTTGCATTCTTTTTTTCATTTTTATTTTTCATCGCAGCGATATACGAGTAAGTGCCCACATCTCCAAAAAAACAGTTGTTTGTACAGGGACAGCGCTGTTGCCATTGCTTCTTCATTGAACATTACGTTCCATCAAATGTTACGCTTTTTCCTCCTTTTTTGAAAACTAGAATCAGCTAGCCCTGCCTCTACCCTTGAAGGCGTCATCCGTATGGAATGCCGTGCTGCCCTAAGCAGGCTGCTGAGAAACGCTACCCCCAGCCAACTCATACGCAGCCGTAGAAATTAATCAGCCGGCAAAATTGCATATCCCGGGATGGGACCCTCGTTTGCCAGTGGATACATTCGCACGTGGTTATCCAGTCGAACCTTTTTATAAGAAGCGTCGACATAAGAGACAAATGGGTATATGAGACACCAGTGTGCCTAGAGTAAAATAGAGGTTGATGAGAAAATACGTACAACCTACCCTGCTTATAAGAGACATCTCATATAAAAGACAAAAATTGCTGTCTGGAATATGCCTCTTATAAAGGTATTCAACTGTAATGTTGGAAACGAAGAGGCTGATCGCCTGGCTTCAACTGGTGCCCACAAGGAGTGCGATTTCATACCAAGAAAATTTATGCACGTCTCGCAAGCTCCTTTCGCTGATCCGCGTACATCCACTGAAACTACAGCCATACCAGCATGTCGCAAGTGTAATCGTTTCTTCCCGGAGGTCGTGCCTTGTCCCGCCGCGGTGGATGGAGTACTCTTGAATAAGCTATATAGTTGTTGGCTCTGCATTGGTGCGCAAGGGTTTATACCACGAAGAACGCTTATTGACAGTTCGTCATGTACGTCTTGCGGCTCCTGAGAGACACCCTAACATCTTATTCTAGGGTGTTTGGCATGCGTTATGCAGCTGGCACAGCTCATTAAAGAATATAGACTCACTGGACTGATGTGTTGCACCCTTTGACGATTACCTCTTTCTTTTTTAGGTCACAACGAGACTGTGTTGCTCATTGTGACCAGGCCCATTATGCTGTTGTGACTTTCATTGGAGCATATCTGACCACCCGTTAATAGACAACACTTTTTCTGTGATTTTGCTTATTTCAGTGCGAGTCTCCTCCATTTGCTCACTTTCCTCTTCCGTTTCCCCAAATTTCGTTTTCCATATCCTCCTACTGAAGCAGTTGTAGGCAGAAGTTGTGGCCCTGTGGCAAGTGTCAGCCATCTCCCTCCCAGTTGTTGGCAGGCGTTGTACCCATATGTCAGGCGTCAGTCACCTTCCTCCCTATTGTAGGCAGGCGTTGTGCCCTTATGGTAGTTGTCAGTCATTTCCCTCCCAGTTGTAGGCAGGCATAGTACCTTTATGGCACGTGTCAGTCATTTTCCCTCCCAGTTGTAGGCAGGCGTTGTACCCCTATGACAGGTATCAGCCATATACCTCCCAGTTGTAGGCAGGCGTTGTGCCCCTATGACAGGTATCAGTCATATCCTTCCCAGTTGTAGGCAGGCGTTGTACCCCTATGACAGGTATCAGCCATATTACTCCCAGTTGTAGCCAGGCATTGTGCCCTTATGGCAGGTCTCCGCCATCTTCTACCCACTTATAGGCAGGCGTTGTGCCCCTGTGACGGGTGTCAGCCATCTGCCTCCGAGTTATAGGCAGGCGTTGTTGCCCTATGGCAGGTGTCAGCAATCTCCCTCCCAGTTGTAGGCAGGCGTTGTGCCACTGTGGCAAGTGTCAGCCATCTCCCTCCCAGTTGTATACAGGCAGGCGTTGTGCCCCTATGGTAGCTGTAAGTCATCTCTCCCCCTCTTTCTCCTTTATCCTTGTGTGTTTTGTTTTGTACTCGTCAAATAATAATAGTAGTAAGAGAACTTGTCATGGTCACAGTGTCCGTGTGGTGAGAACGGATGCACACACACATACACTACATATGCATAAAATACGTCTACAAATCAAACCGGTATTTAGTAAGCATTGTGCAGGCTATATGAGAACATCATTAATATACATGTAGAGCCACATATTTTATTCGCTACAGTGTCCTTTCTTTATATTGTTACGGCAGAGAACACAGTGAAACGAGGCGATATTGCTGTGATATATTTACACGACGCCAAGCCTAAGCCGAAATGGCAAGCGAGAGTAGGCCCCCGTCCCAGAATCACGTCGCCTTTCTCACTGTCTCGCTTCTTCAGCGTGAAATAGTCATGTAACAATATTAAAGATCTAACGAAGCGTTTTCCCACAAGCCAAGCCATCACACAATGGGCAGGAATTTCAGCAGCCATGCGTACTGCAAAGGCGTGAGTAGAAGCAAGCGTCTATATGTAGCCGTGAGCGTGTGTAGCAGCGGCTCACGATTGTATGGAAGGCGACGTCAACGGAGATAAAGGGTATATTTGTCGCAAACAGGCACACAAAGGGAAGGACACGTAGACAACGACATTGCCGCCTGTGTTCGTGTTCTTTTTTGCTTGTGTGTGTCTCATTCGTGGCATTGACCCCTCTGTAGGTACCCATGTGACAAAAAAAGCAATTCTTTTGAAGTGGTTGAGCTAAATTTTTCTCTTTTAGTTAACATGTCGCTATAGGTTTTAAAATTGTTTTTTTTTGTAATTGTTCTGAGATGCCTTGCGTTTTTATCGTGGCATTGAGGCGTCAAATTCTTTAGGCTGGTGTACTTAGATTCAGGTGCACGTTAATGAACCCCAGGTGGTTGAGATTTCTGGAGCCCTCCACTACGGCGTCCCACTTAATCCTGTGGTGGTCTTGAGACATCAAACTGCATCTATTATTATTTATTTTATCATCGCACTGTCTGGGAAATCGATGTTGGTATAGTTCTGAGAAAGAGAAAATTCTTTCCACATTTTTGGCTTAGTCGTCTAGAAGAATGCATGTCCAGGGCTACCAGCAACATGTGCCACAACTATACGTCAACAAAAGGTCACAAAGGTTACAACCTTGCTGAACAGTGTTACCACCAAAGCATGCGAATTCAGGGACCAGGACACTCTATAAAGTTCAAAAAGGTCCTTCTCATCATCCCAATTACCCACACTATACCCCTAAAAGGGAAAAAATAAGGAAGTGAACCGGTGGAACGTACTGATGAGAGAAATAAAACAAGAAAGTAATAAAACTATACCCCAACGGCGTGCGTCAACAATGAGGTCGCTCAACAAAGCGTAAGCCTTGTAGTCGCAGATTCTCCGATGATTATATATACCGATGGCGCTCAGCTAACTGCCTAAAAGACATAGCTATGCTATCGAGTAACAGCGCTGCAATTGATATTTCGTATCGTCCTATCCTAGTGCAAGAATACGCATTCAGCTGTACAGGAACATGCATCCATAGCACAGCGAAATTCGAGGGTCACTTTACTTAAAGAAGAGAAGCTGAACAAGACTAACTACGAAGAAATAAGATGCTTTCTTGACGCAGAATTCAATGCAGTGAAATTAGGTGCCTGTGTCATCAACAATCAGTGCGAAGACACAGTAATTGCAGCACCTCGAGTTGGCCGGGGCATTGATGTTGCCGAAAAGTTCGCCATAGCAATGTCTGTGCAAACCTATGCAAAGGAAGGCGGAACGTCCCGATCGTCTTTGTAAAAGGCTCGCACGGAGCCCTTGGCTATTTCTTGGAATGAAGTACCCCCACACGGACCCTTAATTCATGACCAAGCGCTTTTGGCCTAATTTAGTATTGACAGACCTGTAGCACCCTCTTTCGACGTTTTTTGACATATACTTAACATGTAGCACTCTCTTTTGGCATATTTGGCGTTTACTTGACATCTGGCCCCCTCTTTTGACTTATTTCGGTTTTTTGAGCATGATGCCAAGCGACGACGTGAGGCGACAGCCCGGGTACTTAAAGTTCTGCGCCTTAATAAATAAAAAAAAACTGGCCCAGGAATGCGAACGGAGATTTTCAGCTCACATCTGTATACTCTATATAGCTTAAGTGGCATTATATGTAGCTTTTAATTGAAAACAAGACACCTGTGCGGTGCAGTAGATCCCCTTCTCGACCTACTTCAGCAGTTACTTAACATGTAGCATGCTCTGTTTATCTATTTTAGTATTGATTTGACATGTAGCACCCTCTTGGGACTTATTTTGGTGTATTTAGCGTGACGCCAAGCGAGGACGAAAGACGACAGCCCGGGCCCCTAAAATGTTCCGCACCTGAAAAAAAGGCACACGTGGATTGCAAACGTGATAAGTCACGAGAATCGGTAGCGACGACGTACAGTGCGCAGAAGGTGAGGTGATGTATTATCTTCCGCATCGCCGTTTCTATACAAAGGGTCGACCTGCTAATCTGGTGTTTGTTCTGTCAGCAGAGAACATGCGGCACTTGTTCGGAAGACTTAAGCGGTGGCGCAGACGTGACCGGGGTTATGTGCAGATATAGACCGTTTCATCGGGCGAGGAAGACCGGACTTGCAACCAGCGCTTTCCTCCTTTCTGGAGCGTGCCGACGGCGCGGTGTGTACATGGTTGATGCTTGGAGAGTGAGGGATGTTTTCGAAGAATTTTAGCATGTTTTTTTTAACTGCAGATTTTTTTCTCTTTCTTTTATTGCAGCCCGCAAAAGGTCAAAGAGAAGCCACTGTGTCATTTTCGTTTGTTCTGTAAGAACTACAGAAAAAGAAAAGAAACTGCCGTCTGAGCACGCATGACCAAACGTACAGCGTTGGCGGTTGCTTCATGGTACATCGTTTGTGTTAGTTGACAAGTTCTATATCGGCAAGTGCCGCAATATACACGGAATACAATGTGTTCCAATCACTCAAATTTCAATCGGATATGGTTAGAACGTCGAACAAACTTAAGTGGGCAAACATGGCCCTGACCGTTAAAATGCAAAAAGAAAAAATCTAAGCATCACTCGAATAGCCACTTGTGTTGTTTTCGCTTCGTTTTATTACTATATTTTGGTATGTTGGGTTTGGTCAAAACCGTTAGCCTAGTAGCTCGGCTCAACACGGTCATCGATGTAGTTTATGCGGCTGTATTAACACGGACAAGAAACCTCTCACTTCCCTGCGGGGTATAACCGACATGACACATTTATTTGTGCTGCGCACCGGCCTTGTGAAATCTGAGCGTTTCTTGGTGGAATCCTTGTCGTGAGTGTACAACTTCCGTAAGACGGCGGGGTTTGTGCACAATGTGTGCTATCAAAGCCGAATAATGGGCAATAAAGGAGTTTTGGCACTTTATTTTGAAATAACTTCAGGTAGAGTATTTTTCGCGTTGTCAAGAACTGTCTGAAAAATCGCGAGAATATATGCTATATACGTAGTTAATTTTCTTTTCAAGTCAAAACAAAATTAAACCAAGTGGATGCGGTTGTCTATTGTTTCTATAACTGTCAATTTTGCTGCAAGATTTGTGAACGACAGCCAATATTTCGCAATACCCGTACACTGGCAGACAAAATTATTTTTATAAAATAAACTAAACATGACTCTTATGCCGATCATATATGCTCTAGCCCGAGCGTGCTTGGTGCCTCATCGTCAAAAAAAAACTCTATAAATCTTCACTATATCGCCGCCACAACCCAATCAAATGCCACGACTATAAAAAGAAACAAAAAAAAGGCGTGTTGGCAATATATAATTACAAAAACTGGGCAATAAAGAGACAAGAACAACATCTGCGCTTGTACATAAGCCTTCTGTGCTGTTGTCCATTTTTTTTTCACGCTATTTTTGTAGTTAAACTTCAGCATCGCTTTCTGTGTGCCAGCACACCCCTGTAAACAGATCTAATTTTTTTCCGCACCCATGGAACAATAAATAATAGAGTAATAAGGTGTAATTAAAACCGAGCAAAAGGTAGACAACAATTTATGAGCAAGAAAGCCGTCATCGCCAACAAATCGCAACTGTGCACTCGCCACGGTGTAGTCACTCGCGCACAATAGTCGCTGCGACAACATAAACAAAGCGCGATTGCAAAGACAGACTTACATATTACTGTCCAAGAAAAAAATATATCATTGTATCCTCAAAGGGGCCAGCACTTGTTTTCTCTGCTAGAACACATCAAAATTATTCTAACGTTTTTCCAACAGAAAGAGTGCCGGAAACGTACGATACCGACCACTTGCGATATGTTTGCGCCATCGCATATTGTCACATTTCACCCCTAACAGCTCAATACGTTTTAGGACGAGTTACAGACTCATTTTCTACATATAGGGTGTCATATGAGATTATATTCAGTGCGCCAGAAGGAAAAAAAAAAGGCCGCCTGCATCTTCCCATATAGGGGGAACTCGAATACCTCGCAGAGTGGTGGACCGGCAACTGCTCCGCCTATATATAGGTGACCCTTCTCTCATTTACATATGTGATTTTCAATATTTTCCGATTAGCCGATTATATATATATATATATATATATATATATATATATATATATATATATATATATATATATATATATATATATATCGTCTCCTTATTGTGAAATTGAAACATTGATGGTTGTATCCGCAGAGCCGGAGCAGCTAACTGTATACTACCTCGAAACATCTCTATAGTCTATAACCGAGTGGCAGCAACTCAGACCAACGCTATATATCCTGTATACAAGGACTTAGCCATAATTTTTTTTCTGGTGATTAGAAGCAACTACAGTTTATGTATGCTCGCGCTAGCTTTTGTATGCGTGCGTGCATTATACAAATCTGAAATTGAAAATGTTTAGCAGAAAATATAACCCCCTTCCTCAACCCCACTGGCTGCACCAGTATATGTACTTGTCTTCGCAAGCAGTACATTGACAGTCCGAAGCATAACTGAACTCGAATATCTGGAAGCTCGATATCTACCTGCAGTGATGTACGCGATACTCCGTAGGCCATCACTCACGAAGCTCCTCTCTAAATCGTTATCACAGATAAGAGGTGTCTCCCATAATTAAGAGTTCGTCGCTGCTTTCATTTTATATTAAACGAAAGCAGCAAGAGACTCTTGCGACTGCCCAATGACAGTCTCTCATAAGTCTTTCAATGACAGTCTCTAAATGCATGAGAGCAAGGGACCCTTATATGTCGCACTGTCCAATGACTGGGCAGTGCGACATATCGTCAGCCCTCGTGTTTTATGTCGCTAAATAATCGTATCGATGTGAGCCAGAGGTCCATGAATTATTCTTATCTCATTTACCTAAGCTTTATACCTGAGAAAAGCTAGGACTATAGTCGAATTGTCCTTGTAGGCATAGAGATTGAAAAGCACTTGACTTCTTATCGTATACGCAGTGCCAAATGGGAAAGTGTATAGGTCTTATACCTAGTGCATGCTCAGATGAATAAAAACTTCCAGAAAAATCCTTCGTGTACATTGCATTCACATGCATGCGCTCGGTTGCAATCAGAAATGCCTGTATACGCGCGACCAGCCGAGTCGTATACAGCAGTGAGCAATGAGAAAGGGAACTCGGAAATATATATGTATATGTGAAGGTCATCGTGGCTAAACGCAGTTCAAAAGTGCAGAGTAGCTGATTAATTGGTCGCACTCTTATTGGTACAGTACATGTAATCATGGATTTAACACGCATTCGGTGTCTGCTTTTGTATTGCTCCCGACTGCACGTACTATATTGTGTGGATTTTTTTTATCGATACACATTTTTGAGAAAATGTCTCTTCTCACATGAAATACACGTTAAGGCGGAAATGTTGTGCGAATGATGAAGTGACATTGCTATTAATGATTGAATGAATGAATGAACGAATGAATAAATGAACTTTATTTGAAGTCCGGCAGTTTCCTTCGGACGGGCTTTTCCTTTTTTTTTGGGGGGGGGGGGTTATGGATGGAGGCGATTAACATCTGTCCCGTCTCACCCTCCGTCGATGATGATGGCGGTTCCAAAACGGCTCGAAGTCCTTGGACCCGGGTGGAATCTTGCCGGACGGCCCAAAACTATGACGCTAGGTCGCGCGGCCCCAGGAGCACAGCTGTGACAAATGGACGAAAACATTACTCGGATTCACGCTATAGAGTCAATTCATTCACGCGAGCAGGTTTACATACTCAGTCAACGTAGATCCCCCCCCCCCCCTCAACCCCCGACCCCCAACTCTACGAGTGGATTTCCGAGAAAAACAAGCACGTGTTTCACAACGGTGCTTGTGCTTGGTTTACTCTCTCACAAGTGTCCTAGATGATAATTTTTTCTTCATGTGCATAAATGTGCTCAAGCCGGTTGGGCCTTCCAGTATCTGCCTTTCTTGTACGCGTACAGGGTGCAATCAGTTTTGAAGTCGTCCTTCAAATTTGACAATGAATACCTCGAAATGTAGTACAGCTCTCGTAGTTTTTTTTTCTATATGTCTAGACTGTGAGGACCTACAACTTTCCCACAATAACCCCCAAATAAATAAGTAAAATTTAAAAAGCCTTTCAAGCTGACCGACACGCTAAATAGAAAGGAGTGAAATTTGTTCAGCTATATATAGCAACACACACGCTTGTCTCCAATATAAGTAACGTTTGTTTCCAATCACATGCATGCCGGGTCTGGCAAATGGGAAGAAAAGTGATGTTTTGTACTAAGATTTGCTGCGATGGGAAGCTTCGGTGCGCTATATTAAAAGGGCGAGTGGCCAGCTTGTTGGTTAGTTATCCACTGCAATATGCGTGCACAGAGATGTGCACCTTGACAGCACAGGCGAAGCTGATACATGAACTTAATTCTCTTTGAAAGGAAGACGAAGAGAAACGAGTAACGGGTATGTAACTTTTTATTGCAATAGAAATTAAATGGACTCTTTCGGTGGGTTATTTCCATCATCTTCGTGTCCCGTGTGCATATAAGTATGGAAGTCGCCAATCAAAATATCTCGGAACAAAAAATTCAGCAGATCCCATGTACCATGGTAATCGACGTTATGTGAAGCATGCGTGCGCATGGAGAGAAGGCGACTGTGGTGTAACTTTTTATTCAGCAAAACCTTGCGCAATGAAGTCAAACACGTGTATACAAATGTCAAGGATAGAGATATGTACACAAAGAGTGGGTGGAACACTGAGGCCATTTTAGCCGTAAATCCCTGCGACATTGCCACCTCGCTCACGTAAATGAGTGACAACGCGTGTGTACAGAATACACACAATGGATTTTTTTAGATAGCAGCTTGTTGTCACCATTGCCATTTTGCCGCTGCTTCCCAAGGTTTCTGCCTCCGGAGTAGCTTCCTGTACGCGTAGACGTTAAGCCGCCGCATGCCGCGCTTTCGTCTCCGCAGTATATAGCAGCTTGCTGTCCGCGTAGGCATTGAGCTGCCTCGTGGCGCGCTCTCCACTGAGCGTCACTCTTTTTCTTTATCGCAATGTTAATACATAGTACACGTATATACACATGTCCCACACACCACCCACCAGCAGCCCCGCCGTGGTGCTCTAAGGTACTCGCCCGCTGACCCGCAGGTCACTGGATCGAATTCTGGCTGCGGCAGCTACTTTTTCGATGAAGGCGGAAATTCTGTAGGCCCGTGTGCTCTGATTGGGGTGCACATTAAAGAACCCCAGGTTGTCGAAATTTCCGGAGCCCTCCTACTACGGCGTCTCTCATAATCACATGGTGGTTCTGGGACGTTAAACCCCGCATATCAATCAACCAATCAATCATCCACCAGCATGTGTAAGGCTGGCTGCATTTGCTTTACAAACGCGCCATTTACGAACTACTTTCTTCCCACAATGCTCTTGTTCGGCGGGGCGTTTCGACGTCTGGGAGCGGTAATATGACAGAAGGCACCATGACCGTGGCCTCCGCGACCAGCCCCTGCAAAGCCTCGTTGCTACGCGTCTGTCCTATTTGGTGCGTTTAAGTGCAATTTCTTCCATGCCTTAACACTCCGCGAGGGGGCGACCTTAGCCCAAGCCACCTAAGGCCCATAGATGAAACAAGTTCTAAGCGCCATTGTATGTGAGCCTTGCAGTTGAGAATTCTCGACACATTTGTGAATGTACAGTATGTATACTTACTCTTGGTAGAATGAAAAAGTTTGCACTTCCTCACATTAGACCGCCCATTAGACTAAACAGAGCACAAGTTCTCACACTTGGATAATTAGAGACAGGTTTATTACACGTCAACCAGCACATACATAAAAGATACGAATACTGTGAGCAAGGCATGCAGTAAAGAAATATGCTTGCTTGAGCATGGTATATGTGATTATGGATCACTGGCCTTGGCAGCAGTTTGCAGGGATAATCAAGTCACACGAACATTATACCCTCCAAGTCTTAGCTGTCCAGTACGCCCATGACGAGTGTAGCAGGCTTACCTCCCGGTGCCGAAGTGGGGTTATAGCTAGGCATGAGGCAACAACCTGTGGACGGTATGTCCTTTCCATCCATCCAAGGATTTAAAAACGACATCAGTTTTCTCTTCTTCTCTTTCTTCTTTAAAAAAAAATGACGACTGCTCTCAGCAATTTTCGTATAACCGTGCCGTGTGACTGCAATTGTGCACGTCGCCAAAACTAATATTGGCCCTGACGTATGTGTCGAGTCAAAAAGTCAGTTTCCCTGCAAGAGAGAAAGAGAGAGAGGGAAGAAAAAATATCAGAAAAGTAGGGAGGTTAACTAAACAGAGTCCAGTTTGCTACCCTACACGGGGAGAAGGAATGAGGGAGAAAAAGAGAGAGATAGGAGGAGGAGAGCACATTGCATATAACGCGCACACCGCACACACAGTTCAGGTTTCACAGGTGGTCGCACAGTGACGTTGCCCTCGAGAATTGCAGAAAAGCTCTTGTGGCTTTCTGGGCTGAAGTACGTAGAAGCCATACTCCTAAGATCTTCTCCAAAGCAAAGGGTCGATCATCCAGCCTCCTTAAGGCACACTGGAGAGTCCGGCGATCTTCTTAAAAGTCTGGACAATAGCACAGTACATGGTCGAGAGTTTCTACACAATGGCAGTTATGACAGTTGGGGGAGTCAGCCATAGCAATGCGATGACTTAATGAATTGGTGAAGGCAACACCGACCCACAACCATTACAGCATTGTAGCGTCCCGTCGCGAAGTCTTTGAAGGCAGCTGTAATTGAAGTACTGAAGCGAGGTTCTGTGGGTGTCGATCGAGAGGAGTTTAGTGGAAGATTGCAATGCATAAGTGCGGTATTATGCGTGATGCGGCGAAGTTCTTTTGCGGCATCAACTCCTTGACAGGGATATGGCGAACATGAATGCGATCGTATGCGTCCGCTGAGGGGGGGGGGGGGCGAAGACTAATCGCAACGCCCTCCTTCATGTTGAGTCCATTAATCGGGCAGACTTCGCCCCCCTCTTTTGGAGTCTTAGGTGACAAGGCGGAGAGGCGGCCGCCCCTCTGCCTCCCCTCCCCCCGTGCGCACTTCTGTGAATGCGATAGCAAGAAATTTGTATGTCATACGAACAACGACAAGCAGCTCGATACTTGAAGTGCGCCGCTGAAGCACAAAGAATGACGACCAAAAATAACGTGCAAGTATATACACAAAGCAACCGTGAACTAGCAGCATGTCACAAATGTATAGTGCCTTTGTGTTTGAGCAACACTCTGCAATGGTCGATAATGATGAGCCCAAAGCTTTTATCGAAGTTTGTAGATATTGAAGTATCTAAAAACTTTGGCTCTGCAGGAGTGGGTCAATTGGAGAAATGTGGAAGAGGCATTTACAATGCAGTATAGCGTAATAGAGTTTATGATGATGATGATGTCTGGTGCATGCAGCAACATTTGCACCTCATTGACAACAAGACTACACGAACTTTGAATTTGCATCACACATGCACAATATCATTCTCGCTCCGTTCCTGTGCACACGACGGCGCGCTATACGCGCATATCATGGCGTATACGTCACAAGAGACAAGTGTCTGACACGCGCGAACTAAAGTTGATGGATTGTTGAATCCTCAAACATGCCATGCAAACAGCTCGCAATGCAGAAATAACATCACGAGGCGAACATGAGGAATTGTGGTGTGTGATGACCGTAAGCGGTCTTGCATCCTGCCGCTTCAACGCTATGCGGAGAAGCTGGCACTGCAGGAAGGTTGAAATTGTTTCTTATATATGGTCACACCGACCAAAACGCACTTGCAGGACGAGGTTGCACAGATCACTTCGATACCGCGTGGATGTATACCGCAGGATGATACCGCAGGGGAAGGAGTTGCATGTATGATATGGGTGCATCATTATAATAAACACCACAGTGAAATTATAATAGGAATGTGGAACGAGTGTGCATTCATTTATGCATGTATACCCTATAACTCAGGAATAACGCTGCAACAGGGCGGAAAACCTGTGATGATAATTGCAGTTTTTACGAAGGACCGCGTTGATGTATTGGCGACAGTTGAAACAATGTACACAGACGAATAAGCACGAGTGATGGGCCGAAACTGAAAATTTGTCTTGCACTGTCACCTCTTGATAATGTGAGCAGAACTATATTCATGGTCATCTTCATGCATGGGCCGACAGCAAGGCCGCTTCGTCGGCGAAGTCACTGTCAGTAATATATTGTGCTCTGATAGCCACTTAATTATTATGTCACGTAAATTTACATGCGTTCGATGCAATAAATAATAATTTCTTATCACCTGTATGAACCCGCTGCAGTTTCCTATATCTATTGTGCTCGACTTCTGATTCGAATGTCGTGGGATCGAATACCGACTTCGTAGGCCGCATTTTGATAGAGGCAAAGTTATAGAAACCTGTGCTATGCCAGTGCACACGTTAAAAGACTACAATTTCTTGAAATTTCTGCAGCCCTTCGCTATATATACAGCGTGCCACATAATGATATTGTGAATTTCGCACATAACACCACCCCCCCCCCCGACTATATGGTATCTCCATGCATACTGTCCGTGAGTTGTCAGACACAAATATTCGCACAAACTAAACGTCCACACGTATTCGCCAGAACGCTATCACGGCCGATCATTAGGCACTTACAATTTGTATCGTAAAGGGCACTGGCATGATTTTGGGGTACCGAAAAAGGATATTTTCTTGTTTCCATGATATGCACAATCAACAATCTTTAAACACCACAGCCAGACACCGCATGTAAAAATTTTTACGTTGATTTTAAAGTGTGCTCACCCAGTCTCAAAGTCAGTCCTATACCGCAATTGACATTACCAGGACGAATCCACACAGGTCACTCAGCTTGCGAAATCTGAGTGACGCATATATAACCAGGCGTATATATTTACTCACCTCAAGCATTACTATCAGCCTTATCTGAATTCACGTTTACACTCACGTATACTACCGCGTATATTCCAAAGCGGTGTCTTTCATGCACCATTCAATATTTATTGATCAGAGGGGCGAATTCCGTATACCTAATTTTCCTCCAACCCCCTATCAACTCTTCCAAGAAATTTCTTGATAAATACATCTTATGTTGTCATCTCTTTAATGGAAAATGACCTTACTGGCTTAAGAGCGCTCGTAACGGGAGGTATCATATCAAAAGGTGCCGAGAAGAGCACCGAATACGCGAAATATTGGTGTTATAGAGCGTTGACATGATGATGGTTGACAAGGACTGCCTAACGGATTCATGAGTCGACTCACTGAGACCCGCTCAGACTCATACCGAGCCGTGAGTCTGAATCTGAGCTAGTCCAGATAATGTCTTGGTGAGCATGAGATCGTACAGTGAGTCCGATTGAAGGAAATTTTCATGAGGGTGAGTCCCGAGTGACTTCAGCCCAGGAAAATCTAGGTGAGTACGAGTAAGTTCCATATATAGGCGCAAAATATACTTCATCAGTTTGAGTGAGCTTCAAAATTTTTGCCGTCCTATACAGTGCAGCCTGAAACTGCTGTCCGAGTATCGGCTGTTGAAAAAAAAAAAAAACACTTGGGTCGTGACTCTAATGCTCACCACCTTGAATCGGGCAGCCACTACCAGACAAGATGTGGTGAAGAATCGGCCGAGATCATCGCAGGAGCGTCTATTCGCTCGTCGTTATTTACGTGAACCAGGTGCGGCGGACAGCAAACTGGCCGTCGCTAATATGGTTGTAGTCTTCCAGTGTCGTCATATTTGTGTTCACACGTCTATAGAAGCCGCTTCCTCGAAAAAGAAAGCGCTTTTTTAAGGTATAGTAGTAATAAGTATATACATTTAAGAAATTCCCTAAATATGACACCGCTATAGGATTCTCGACGCCCGTGTTTTTATGTATAGCGAGAAGCCGAAAATATTTCAATGTCGTGTCAACTGGTACACCTTTAAGTGCTGAACATTAACTGGAACAATTATGTTCGCAGAAACAAACGCTGCATGCACGAACAGGAAAACAGAGCGACGGCCGCTGGATGGCAATTTTTTCAGTGGCCGTGGCACCACAAGAGCAGTGGCAGCAGCTGAATTCCTTAACAGGTCAAAACCCTTTTGGAATCGCGAGACATGCGGGATTTATAGTTGCGGACGAACGAGTTCTTCTGCTTATCGTTCCCAGTGGTCGGCCCGGGCATACATCTCTTTTTCACAGCACGCATTCGGTCGGATAGCACGATTTGAAACTTAACCATGCGCGTATGGATCTTTCTGTATAGCACGTTTAACTCAGATGCGACCGGACATTCTGATATATATTGTAAAATATGTTCTAGAAGTCATCTTTTTTGACTATACAACTTTATGTGTGCAACTATAATTTCAACCACAAACAGCAGTGGGCATGGAAATGCAAGCGTTAGTTGTTCTATAGTATACTGTTATGATAACTCAGTCTTCTTGCTTCAAATGCAGCCCACTTGTTCGATACATTGCGCGAACACATAGCAAGCATGTTCGCATGCTCTCTCTCTCTCTCTCTCTCATTTTTCTTTCTTTCGTCAACAACCGCCCTTCCTTTAGAATGACACTGTGTAGCACGCTGTAGCCACATATATAATTAACTAATCGGTAAATAGTAAACTTAAGAAGTAATTACCATTCTTATTATCCGATTTTGAGGAAACGTTGTAAAGGAAACTTAAAGTTATACATTCAAAGCGTATGTTATCGCTATAGAACTTTTATGTATACCATATTGGTGCCGAACCTGAACCCTGTATATACACTCTAAGAAGTAAAAAAGGAAGAAGGGGATTGAGGTTGCTCCTTTAGAGGAGTAACTAACCTGCCACACACATTGTACCAATTCGGGAGTAACTGCGAAGGAGTAACCACGCTCTCGTGGTTACTCCCCCATATATGCATAGGAGCAACAGATTTTTTTTTTGTCTTTTTCGCGAAAGAAAAACCAGGTTCTGGTTGGCTTAACCGGCCTTTTGAAGTATGTGCAGGCACATGAGTAGATGTACAATCGATATACAAGCAATCACATTCAGAAATAAATTTCGGAAAATTTGCAGGAAACACACGCGATTTGCAACTCACGACTATATACTCAGTCAGATTACGCGTACACTAACCACTACACCAACCGCGCTACGGCACCGTCTGAAAGCAAACGAGCTTGTGTAGGCATAGATGGCTCGTTTGCACACGGCGCGAACATTCTTGCAGTTACTCAAAAAGAAAAAAAAAACGAGTGCTTTACTCCACAAGGAGGAAAGTGATCTCCTCGCCGTGTGCAATATTTCGCTCACATTTCGTCTTCAGAAGGAGCAAAGAGTCCTTTTCAGGGTAACTGCACAGTTCCTCTGGAAAACAGGTGTGTTCAAAGAGTACCGAAGCTTTGGTCAGCAGGAAAGTGTTTCTTGATAATAGGGGTTATAGAAGGAGCACAACCATATATAACACCCTTCAATATAGTCCCATATGTGCACGCCTCTGCCCTCGCGCCATTTCTGGGACGCTTTTTTAGGTACGAAGCATACATCTCGTCTGATCGACGTTTCTTGTCGTCATCGGGTGTCATGTATACCCACGGTTCATCGCAAAGTTAACTTCGAGTGACGACGACGACGTCATCATTAAGTGGCATCATGGCGACACAAGGTCAGCAAAATCTGGGATGCAGTCATCCATGGCTGGATCATGACGTGATGAAGCACCTTATGGGGTCTCGGCTTGTCGGCGTCTGCAGCGTCGTCAGGGTGTGCTATGAAGACACTGTCCATCGTAAATATGGGTGAGCAAGAAAAATTTTGTAACTAATGTGGTACACTACGAGTACAGGCCACGTAAGTTAGGGAATACCAAGGAGTACTCATGTATTCCGTCGCCTATATGCTATGCGGCGCAAGAGACCGGAGTTATGGTCGAAGAAAATTGGTGCATCCATCATGACAATGCTCCTGCACATTGCTCGCACTTACTGGAAACTTTTTTTTGTAAAAAACCAGATTCCTGAAGTTCAGCGAACTCGTTACTTTACTGATATGGCCCCTTGCGACGTCTAGCGGTTTCCCAAAATCAAGAAGTCGTTGAAGAAAGCGCGATAAACACGGGATGGGAACGACAGCTCAGCTAAAAACGCTAATCCGAAAAAGGCCTTCTCGGAATGATTCCCACAATGGCAGCATCTATGGAAGAAATGTGTGCAGTCACAAGGAGACTATTTTGAGGGTGATTCCGTATCAAAAGCTCCAGTTATTCCAGTTCGTTTGTTTCTCTCTCTCTCTCTCTCTTTGCCAAAGGTCACGTATTTCTCCAACAGACCTCGTATTGAGATCACTTCCCAAAACTGCAGCACCGGTGAGTGGAGCTTTTTTAAGTATATATATTTGTGTCCCCTTGACTGATGGCATATTGATGTACCTGAAATGATAACTTTATTTGTGATGTGGTGCCGGCTGCATGCAAAAAAAGAAAGGGCGTTTTTTGTGTTTGTTTTCTACGAAATTTTTGGTTCTGTCCTGTGATCTTTTCGTCCTCTGTATTGGTGTATGACGCTCTTCATTTACATCATAATTAAGCCCAACCAACTCTTGCCTATCTGTCATTCCGTCAAAACTAAATATGAAGCGACATGACTGACGGCAGCCATCGGTGGATACAGCAGCTGTTTGCAGTGGAAGTGTTTTTATAGTAATTAATCTTACTTAGCGATCTGGGGCGGGATTCCGGGCAACAAACGAGAGCGTGGACTTGGTGCGGACCAAGAAATTGATACGGGAAGAAATTTCTGTGTACCGCCTCGTAGGCAGAAAATACATCGTCGTGAATGTCACGTGTTGCCCGCACACACATCGCTCGCACATTACACATGACCAGTGACACGACGTGCGAGCGTCCATGCCGCGCTCGCTACCAAAACACGCGCGCGGTGAAATCCGTGCGAGCGCTCCGCTGCCGCTCATCCGTCCCCTCCAGCCGCGGTCGCTTCGCGATTGGTCAGCGCCTCGCCGGTGGGCGTGGCGCCGACCTATTTAAGCGCGCGCCGCGTGCCCTCCTTCTTTCGGTGCGCCATGCTTTCCTCTCGGTGCTGTGCCGCGCTTGCGCTCCTCGCGTCTTGTATGGCCGTGTTGGTGGCGGCCTGTGCAGCCGCATCCTCCGAGCCAACGACGGCCGCCACGGTGACCATCTCGACCGGTGCGCCGAGTAGCCGCGGCGAGGCGAACTGCACGCGTTGCGGTGGCGCGACGTCCCGCGCCGTGCGGCTGCAAGCCATCAAGGCCCAGATACTGAGCAAGCTGGGCCTGAAGAGGGCGCCCAACGTGACGCGCCGCGCTCTGCCGGGCATCCCGCCGCTGCATCGGCTGCTGGACCGCTACGACGCCGGCATGATGCAGGCCGACGCGCCCTTCGAGCCCGGAGAACAGTACGACGACGACGACGACTTCCACATGGCCGCCGAAAAGATCATCACCTTCGGACAGCACGGTGAGGCTCGATCGAAATGCGCTGTGCGTAGACTTGGCCGATCTTGCCGTGGACTCTTCGATTGAGGGCTGAGTTACCGGTCGGTGATGCGGTTTCGGATTCTGCTCTTTCGTTTCGTTTGCATGCATATATTTAATCCAAATGAACGAGAAAGACGAGGATGATGCTGTTAGAAAACGTGGCTCACTCTTTGATTTCATTCCATCGTTCCCTTCCGAGAGACCTTCTGCGTGAGTGAAATTTGTTCACGCATTTTTTCTCGGTGTTTTCGTTCTATGCCCCAGGTCGCGCAATCCAATTTAAATATAAAATAAGCGTGACTTGTTGACGTCGCGGATTCGACGTATATACAGTCGAATTGATGCCCACATCTCGCGCGCTGCTTCGCAGCTGACGGTTGGCATCCGGCTCTACGTGCAAGACACGTGCGAACGGTTTGGCAATATTGGCAACGCCTGCAGAGATATATTTAGTGTTATAGCGCGGTGAATGCGTCTCCCCCTCGCGGAGCTTCTCCTCTGTGTTGCCTTTCTTTCGGGTCCTCTTTGTGCCCCCCCATATCAGTTGCCGTGCGGGTTTCTTTCCGGGATACACGCGATTCTTGGCCACGCGCCTGGCTTGTTCTGACCTCTTGGAAGTCGTTGTGTGGGATAAGCGGTGTTTGGCCCTGTTTACGAGATGAGACAGCTTGCGTGGGTGCGTCTTCGTGCTGCTTCGGCGCATTTATTATTTTCAAGAGGCGGTGTATACTATTGCTCAAGTCCTTTGTATACAAGCCTGAAGTAACGCGTAATCTGTTCAGTGCTCCTTAGTATATTGCCTTGACACGTAGAAAGTATTGCGCATTTTGTGCATAATTTTATTCCGTGTCGCATTCGCGTGCTACGCGCTTCTATTCTTTGTGGCGTGGGTGTTTACGTTCGAATCGAGGAAATAGCTTCTGTTTTGTCAGAATAATTATACTTAACTCTTCATACTTAAATACTTCAGCTGAAAAAAAAAGAAAATTGTCATTTTTACGGTGATATAGCGCTGCTCAATATGAATGTTAGAGGGGGGGGGGGAATCACCCCTCTTACGGGAAAAAATGTTGCCCGCCACGCCCCCTTTGCCCTCCCAAAAGCAAACAGTCGAAACACAGCGCATAATTAAGTTCCCAGTCCCCTCCCGAAGGAACATTACCGGTCGTGGGCGCCCCTCCTCGTCACTAAAAATAACTGCTGCACTCAGGTATAGCGCGTGGACATGGTTATAACTGATACATATAGATAATCATTACGTATGTGATCGATAACTATATACTTCACGCACGCGCTCAAGCCGCGTTATGACCACGATACTGCTATTGTGTGTGGTACAAACATTGCATCCCAGTCCTTTCTCTCGCCTTTCTGGCATTTCTATATATGTTTAGACAAGCCAAAAAAAAGGAATTAAGTGTGCACATCTCAGCTTCTGTATACCAACATCCTCAACACACATGCTCGTGACGTGTGGCTAATCTGCATCGCCACACACCCCAAGCCACCTTTTTGTTTTTACTGATTCCATGTATGTGTTCGGGGACATCATGTATACAGACGCGTCCACTGTTAAAGGGACCACATGTGTGAGCAGCATGTTTAGATTTCGCTATCTTACGGAAGCATATTGGCTTAGATATGCGAAATACTTACTGCGGTGCGGTTAAAAGTTGTGACTCCCGTTGACAGACTAAAGTGACGTGCATGAATTAGAGGGCCAGAATTATTGATGGTGTGCATTCGAGTGTTCCCTTTAGCAGTGGACCATACCGTACAACCTGAAGGGGTCAGACAACTACTCGTGTTTGCTCATGCCGCGTTTTTTTTCGTTTACTCTGCGCTGCAGAACAAATGGACGCGTAGCTCTCGCCAACCATACATGTGCGCGCCAGAAACAAGCGTGCCTGAAACGCAAGAATGCGAAGTGACAAGTCGGAGTCGTTGCGTTGCGCGAACGAATACTATAGCCGTGTGTGAACACGGAAGCCCCGCTTAGCTGCTTGTGTGTGTATGTGTCGCGATGAGACCTCCTTGTCTTCTAATCAATTGTTGTCTGCGTACAGCAGGCGCTTCTTTTTTTCGGGTATTTTTTTTTCTGGCGCGCGATACCGAGAGATAACGTGACAAAACAGCACCACATAGCATCTTCCCTTTTATCTGCTATTCTGCAGTTCTTTTTATTTTTTCTCTTTAGCCGACTGTTTGTGATACAGTTTCCTACGTATATACAGGTCTTTTCTTAATTTATCGCTCAGTCATATCTATACCGCTCCTGTCTTTTTTTTTTTTTCTTTCGGCAACGTGCCATTTATAACTGTATCGTGATCCCCATCTTTGTATACATCGTCTAGCTTGCGGTATTCTTGCAGCTTGTCTCAAAATGTTGTCACTTTGGCGCGCTTTTGCTATGGCCACACGCAGGTGAAACCAGCACGCATTGAGACGATGCGAGGACTGCGCGCTCGCTTTTTTTTTTTTTGAAAATTGAAACTTGCCGCCTTGTTAAATCTACAGTGTTATGTATACCTCTAGTCGTGACGTCGGGTATTTCAGTACCACTATATAGACTACTTTACGGAAAGGTTTTACTGTCGCCGTATTGCATGGGCTGTCAACCGTTGTGTTCTTTATGTTTAACAACTGAACTATCATGTGCTAGATAGGAGACGCATACGCACGAAAACGGTTGTGCCCGCGATGTTTCGTAGCCTCATTAATTCACGTCGTGATATACAAACACAGGGAAAACATCGGCTTAACAGCCCAGAGTAGTGGTGTCCAGATGTCTTGCTGGAAATAGTCTACCGGCACAAAAATCACATACGGACGCAGGGTGGTGCCGCGAGTTGTATATGTACGTGCGCCTGCAAGTGTTGCTTCGCCTGCGTACTTTCTCGTGCAGCAGTGAAGACATTCTTCTCACACGTCGCGTATGTTGTTTATACATGTGGGTGTGCAGGATGACTGCATGATTTTGCATCGGGAGAATGCAATGTTAAAATGAAACCACAAAAATTTTTATCTGTTGAACTTTGTATCCTTCTAAACGCCGTATTTTAAAGAAAACGTGCAGTTGTAACTGCAGAATCCTATCTATCTTTCGCACTTCGCTCGATATAGTCACGATGTTTTGAGTGGGGGAGCGCTGATCCACATGTATACTTTTCGCGCGTGATCTTTCTGAATAAAAAATGAATAAATAAGCGTGCACGCAGCGTTTTAACATGTCTCATTGAGCAACATTAATCGTTATCTCTGGGTCAGCCGTTTGTACCTTTTATAGTGATAGAGAATGCGCCAAGTAAATTCGTTTCGAACAACAGGCAGCTGAGGCGTTTGTGTTGTCTCGGCTTGCTTCTGGTTCCCATCCTTGCATGCCCAGTCTTTTCGTATTTATTTTCTTTTTCTTGACCTGATTTTTCTTTTCAGGAAATGAACGTCTGCCGTGTGCACTCACGACAAGTGTATTCTATTTTAAAATTAAATAAAAACAAGATCTGGCACGTTTTTAGACAACGCTATGCACAAGAGATAATCTACGCTCTGACGTGACACTAATTAAGTTGTTTCGACGTTCTTCATCGAGTGCATGCCCCCTTCTTCCAAGGGCGAAGGCAGAAAAAATTTTATTTCGTAGGGAAGGAGACAGATCCTTGATTTCGGGGAGGGGGGGGGAAGTGGTACCTTCTCGAAATGGTCATTTTTCGCTCTGTATTCTATGGCGAAAAAGTTTCCGGAAAGGGAGTGGAGCATGGTGTGCCACCACCGGGCAACGCCAATGCCATCCCCCCTCCTGAAGCATTAAACACCTCACGTTGCAGTGCCTTTGGGATCGGCCGAACTTCGCCCATGAAATGACACCATGATGGCGTCACAAGTTTCGGCGATTTACGACGTCATTCGTGAAGTCATTGGGCACCTGTTCTTCGAGACTGTCTTTTCACATCATTCTTGTTGGCGCCGACTATAGGCCGCGGATCATTCAACTCAAGCGGCATAAGATTCTCGCCTCAAAATGTTGTTACCATACGGAAAGAAATACAGCAAGGTAGGAGAAGAGGCAAGGACTTTACGTTTTTTGCACGTTGTCGACATAACTGCTGTCTAAGCACTTCCTTCCAGTGCTGCGATTTTGGCTCAGAAATCCACCCTATATATCAGTGTATGTATTATTAACAATGAATGTTTGGGTTCTACGTCCCAAAAACCACTCATTATGAGGTGTGGAGGCCTCTGAAAATTTTGACCATATATGGTGTTTTTTTAACGCGGGCCTAGAGTCTGTACGTACATATGGGCCTCTATCGAATCGTATCTATCGAAATGCGGCCGGGATCAGCAGTTGAACACACCTGTTCATCTATTATGCCGGAGTCAGCATCTCTGAATGTTATAGAAAAAGGAGATGCCCATTCACTCACGCGGAGAAGGTGCATCAATGGCTCGTTTCTATTGTCATCCGTCGTTCCCTTATGCTATGTGTTCAATCGGCGTCGATCCTCATTGTATCCTTGAGGTCATTCCTGAGACCCATAGGCTACTGGAGTACGTTGAGGACGGCTTTACAATAGACAGGTGAGTCCAAGGACCGGTAATTACCGGTCCTTGGTAAGTCCAAGGACCGGTAATTGTCCCACTCTGAAGCGCGCGTTTTTGAACATCTTAGATTCCAGTCTTCAGACAACCGCAGATGAACTGGTGTAAAACTCTTCCGAGGTGTGACTGTGCGCGCAGTGGACGCTGAGATGTGCGTGCGTGTAGTTCTCTGTTTCCTCCTTGCTTTCTTTGTTATTTTCTCCACTCGCCCAATCTAGGGTAGTAAACCATGCAGGCACAACATCTTTCTCTGAAGCGTAACATTCCAACTGCGGTCACGTGGGGCACCCCCCTTCACTCAGACTATCAAATGCCCCGGCGCACGACGGCGTCAACCTTTCTGCAGAAAAGGCTCATGAGGGGCCACCGGAAACAGCGCCCGTGGGCTGTTTCAAAAACAAGTACAACCGCACGCACAAGCCCGCAGTCGTTTGTGTATACACAGTCGCAGGCACGGAGTTGTGACCGGTGCCGCATCCGAGGCTCGAATGTGGGGCGCCGTCCGCAATCTCTCGCTCCGTGGGGGCTGAGGGAAGTGGTTTTATTGTATTCACATGCGCTCAGACAGCAGCAGGCCTGGCACACCGGGGCATGCGGTATAATCAGCAGCTCACTGCCGCGAGGGCACGTTCTGATACAGTGGCTTACCGCTGCGGCATCACCAGGAGGGCAACGAAAGTATAAGAGAGGATACGTCGCGATATATAGAGATTACGATGAACAAACTTTATTTAATTAGCAGAAAGGTCCTCCTCCCCTTTCAAGTGCGAGAGGAGAAGGAAGGGCCAAACCTAGACGACGGCCATGATCCCATGGGCCCTGGAGAGAAACGTTCCGACGCGCGCAACAGCCTTTAAGGTATCGGATGAACAAGGTCCTTCCCGGGCATTCCATGGTGTATATACTGCCTCGAATCAGCGAGGGCGCCGGTCAGCTGCTCCGGGCCGCCGAGTTTGGCCGTGGAGACGTGTGCGACGACGCCTCGGCGGCGTCGGCCGTGGAATGCCGACTCTCCCGCATCGTGTCATATAAGCTTCCAGCTAAGCGACAGCAGCCACGTGTTTTCTTCCGCGGCGCCAGCTAATATCAGCGTCCCGGCGTCCTTACCGGTTTCCGGGCAGGGTCGCGCGACACATGTTATCGAATTACGTGCCGCGCGCAGCTATACCGCTTCGGCAGCGCTCTCGCGTGCTGCGATGGCCGGCCGTCCATTTGCATAGATTGGGACATCTCGATTGAAGGCGTGGCACCGCGACCGAGACAACCGTGCACGCATACAGCGCCGTTTCCTACCTGCGTTGTTCGGTCGGTTTTCGAGCCTCACGTGTTATGTACACGTGCATGAGGTTGCGAAAATGCGGCCTGTGGCAGCGACTGCAGAATCCGGAAAAGTGGTATCTGCTGCAGCAATGCAACAACGTGCGATGGAAACGTGAGTAACCTCCCTTGGAACGAGGCTCGCTGGGAGTGCATGTTACGTAACCATGGCGTTACTAACAGAAGCGGCGCCAGAGTTGCTTGTTTTTTCTACTTGGGGGAAGGCGGGGAGCTTCCATGACAGTTCTTCAGTGTGCGTGAGGGTAAGGGGGGGGGGGTGAGCAGGCGAAAATGTTTCGAAGTTATATCTTAAAGGAAAATATAAGCACCGATTCTTTTCATTAATGATACATATTTCTCTATCAATCTATGTAAACGCTTCGTGAGGCAATATTTGGATGCGTTCCAGCACAAACAATGTCGGCTTATTGGTGTCAGATCGACACTCGGCGTATACGAGCTCAGTGATCCAGATTGGTGGGCCGCGTTTGTTTGCGTCCAACCGAAAAATTGGACGCTTGTCTGCGAGCTTATAGCTGCAAATGTCGCCGAAAGACGATAGTCTTCTGCCGGTCGTCTTTTCGTGCGTAGCTTCACATTTTCAGCGCAGCGTAAGAAACACTATAGGCTCTTTAAAATTGCGTGTCTATGTATATTTTAGTAAGGAAACACGCCGCCTGACACTTACGTACTAATTTTGCGCCTCAGATATCCGTAATATTTGCTTTTCGGTAAGCAATGTTCACAAGTATGAAAGCATGCAGCCACCGATTCAAGGTGACTGGGAGTTCAGCAAGTGCTTAGACGTCGTACACGTGACTAAATTGTGTGACAGACGGGCAGAGAGACCGGAATTCCTGCGTTCATGTATCCCAAGGAAGACTATCATTTTTAATAATTTGCTGTCCTCACCTCCATGTATACGACACTCTTTTCACCGTGTATAGAGCATGCGCTGGCGACAGGGTTCACCGCACCGCATCCCGTGTATACAGCACTGGTCAGCAGCTGCAAGGTCGGGGAGAAATCAGTGCCACCTGCGCGGGACCCCTTCGCTGCGGGGTCACGACCCCGCGTTTCCCTTGGCCCGTGACCCCTTCGCAACCGGAACACGCCCGAAGAATCGGGCCTGATTCCTTTTGTCCGCTCGTGAGCAGCCTTCCTATATAGCCTGACACCCCAATTTTCTTGCATTTCCACCGACTTCCATTTTTTGCTTCTTTGCCTTGCGTATACGAAGTGCGGAATGCGGGCGTTTTTCTTTGTGTCAACCTCGATCTCCGCGCGTTCTAAAGGTACGTTGCTCGCCCTCATACGGAGAGAAAAAAATCCGGGTGCCCGGCTTTGTGTGCCGCTCTGCTTTTATATATACGCTCGCAGCGTGACCTGAAACGTGATGCATGCCGCCAGAGAATGCGCGATATATGCCGAGAATGGATATGTTGAAGGAATTCCACTTCGCCCGGATAACACGAGCGTTTGCGTGTGCAGGAATGCGTACACATGTATAGGAGGGTCGCATTTAAGTGGCGTATGTCCCATTCTATTATGCAGCAATTTTTGTACCGGTCCGCACCCCGATTAAAGCACATCTCCTAATACCAGCGGGATTCTGCGGCCATCGAAGGTTATAGTTAGGTTTGCGATCTGTTTGTTCTCATATATATAGCCGACGTATACACTGAGCACTCTAACGTATACGCTTTCGCCAGTCCTAATAGTGTGGTAATTATCACTAATGGAGAATTTCTACCAGACTGTCTAAATTGTGTCTCTAAGTGCACTAGCTATATATGCTCACATCTTATCGTGATGTGTCTGTGTGTGTGTGTGTGGAAGGGGGGGGGGGTTCCCCCTCCAAAAGCACTCCTATACTATAGCTTACACAAAATTAACGCAGGATGAACTCGTCAGAACTACCGACCGGGAGAAACAGTTGGGTCATCGTTTCCTGGATTGAAGGAGTCACTTCCCGCGTGGAGAGAGAGAAAGATAAGCGAGAGAGAGGGAAGTTAACCAGAGGAGGACTCCGGTTTCTGTATACTTGGGAAGGACGAAAATGGTTGTGGAGCTCGCGAGGAGGACTGTATATATATGTAGTGTGTAGAGGGACGAGAGTAATCAGTGAAATATGCTGGACAAAATAAGTCTTTGTATAGGGACAGCGAAAGAGCGAGAGATTTTCTAGTCCGAGTCCAAAACGCTGGGCGTGTGAACACTATAGGTTCGAGACGCCACAAACGCAGTCTAAGTTATATATTGTACTCAATTTGCGGTATCTCGTGTCCGTACATATTTTCACGCCCAGTTAGCGCAGCTCTGTTATATTGCATGTGATTCCAATTGGGCAATTAGAGGCTGCGTACGTTACCCTCGATGCGATATATATGGTCGATATATAAT
The DNA here is from genome assembly GCA_013436015.1 of Rhipicephalus annulatus. Classification (NCBI taxonomy): domain Eukaryota; kingdom Metazoa; phylum Arthropoda; class Arachnida; order Ixodida; family Ixodidae; genus Rhipicephalus; species Rhipicephalus annulatus. The sequence goes on from WOVY01015295.1 coordinate 56,269, forward strand.
GTCAGGATGGAATAAGGTGGCATGTAAATGGTTTCCAGTTACTTCGTGTACAAGTGTACTGTCCGAAATATATCTGTCCCAGCGCGGCGATTCGATTAATTGAGTAATCTGAGATACATGGCATACATTGACAGCACATCTCTCTCTCTCTCTCTCTCTCTCTCTTTCAAGTGCTTTCCGACTCCTCCGCGCATAGGTCCAGTCAGACGGTTTTCTGGTTAACTTGCATGCATTTTGCCTTTCTGTTACCCCCTTTCTTGCAGTCTTCTTTACCAGTACTCGAGTGAGCAAGGAATGAAAATCTGATTCTATGAAGTATAGACAGGGGACTCAACAACCGCGGTATACATAGCTTAATAAATGAGCGAGGGTTTTGGAGCTGCAATCACAAGTTGGACGGGTTGTGTGACGAGTGCGGCAGAGTATGCGCACTTGCTGTAATTGCCACGGGCGCCTCATGAGACCATATAATTACGCGTAATACGCAAGTGTGGCACAGGGCTTCTTTCTGGAGATGAATAGTCACAGCTTTGCCGCAAAGGCGAAGCAATGAACGCAATAGCAACAAATTGGAAGGTCGCGCGAGGAATGGCAAGCAGATCGAAACGTGCCCCGCGTTTCTCACGCACAAATGACGCACGAAACGTACTCACTAGTACAGATGAACGCAAATGAGCGTCTCAGTTGTTACCTCTCTGTGCCTGAAAAGCGCACCCTTTTCGCAAACGGAGGCTGTGCAGCGAGTGCAGTGACCTTTGTGCGCCAGGTAACTACAACAGAATCGTTCCGGTGAAAGCCGAAGGCGTACCATTCTCCCACCCGAGATAAGCGCGCGCACGTGTAAGCGTCCACAGCACCCTCCCCCTTTCTCACCCCCTCCCTTCTCCGCGAGGGCAAAGTACGCGTGGGAGAGCGCGTGGAGACGAGCGCTCACTGCGCCTTCTCGCTGAATGCTGAAAACACGATGGCCATCGCCCGCGGTAAGTAGTAGATATAAATATATAGCTTGCCGTTTCGACGTTGAAGGAGGTGCTCCTTCGTTGGTCAGTGGCGAACGCCTCGCACTCACAAGCAAGAGGTCGGACGTTCGATTCCGCGTGCCGGAGTCTTTTTAGGAGCTTCGCCCCTTTTAGTCTAACCTTGTCCTGCGTCATGCGTAACCGGCAGTATCAGACAAACAGATGGACCGACGGACGGGCAGACGGATGCACAGATAAACGCATAGACACACAGATGGAGAGACAGACAGATGAACGCTTCGTCCTACTCATCATCATTCATTACGTGGATATGCTGTGATTTTTTTCTGCAGTGTTTTTTTTTTCTCGTGTTTTCATAATATATGGATACATATACATATACGGTGAATGACACCGACGCCGGCTGCAAAACCCAGCCGAGAGTGTCCATATAATTTCTATTGCAATAAAATCGATTGACACGTGCACTTGACATGGATGGTATATAGCCGATGATCATCTCGGCACTGTCCTGCCGTACTCATTTGTCTATAGACAATTTCGCGTTCTGCGCAACCTGTGGGTTACCTCCAAGCCGCTTTCTTTATGTAGAGGTGCACGGGGACATCGGTTACGTGTTATAAATGCACGTACCCACATTCATGGATTACATACTTGCGAGTACGCGAGATATCCTTTGTTTTCGTCCGAGTCCAAAGCGCTATAGGCATGCGGACACGTACATACAAGAGAGGGCTCAAGACGCCGCAAACGCAGACTAAGTTAGTCGACTCAGTTTGCTGTGTATCGTGTCCGCACATTTCAGACGCCCAGTTAGCTCATCTCTGTTATATTGTGATTCCGATTGGGTCATTGGGCTGAGTACGTTTACCTTCGATGCTATGTCGGAATGGAATAGAGTGGCATGTGCATGTATTGTGTATAGATACCTCGGGTACAAGTGTACTGTCCGAAATATATCTGTCCCAGCGTGACGATTCGATTAGTTGACTATATATAGGATGCGTGGCACACACTGACAGCATCTCTCTCTCTCTTTCTTTCAGCTGCTTTCCAACCCCTTCACACGTATGTCCAGTCGGACGATTGTCTAGTTGATTTGCATGCGTTTTGCGTTTCTGTATACCCTCTTTCCTGTAGTCTTCTTCACCATTACCATCTGCAGGTGTGGCCGCTTGCCAAGTGCAAATGTGTGCTACACTCGACATGTGCGTCATTCGTGAAGCAGAGCAAGAAGTGTTATGCAAGTGATCTCTCGAGTGGTTGATATATATATATATATATATATATATATATATATATATATATATATATATATATATATATATATATATATATATATATATAGATTGTGCAAGGGTGCGACGCTCTTCGTGAAGGCTATAGATGTTGAGCTGGAGCGATCGCTGGATCACGAATATATCTATAGGCAACACGTGTGCAGCGAAACGAGGAATGCGTGGGTATGCAGTTGAGCAGCATACCGGGGATTGGAAGTGAGGTTGCGTTAAAAAGCAACGCCTCGCGTGACCCTGGTTTCCCCAGTATAGCGCGTATATCAAGTGCATCTCGAGTAGCTTTTTAGGGCTCCTGTTTGCCTATAACGAAATGCCTTTTGTCAGCAACAGAAGCGGAGCGTCTCACGTGGTCGGCACAGCCGACTGAAACCAAAACATTGGTGCCAAGGGAGGCATGCGGGAAGTCTTTGGTAGTTATTGTAGAGATATTTTTAAAAATAAATAAAAAACTGCTTCATTCTTACAATGACCGCTGCCCCGCAGTTGAAGACTACAAATGAATGGCCCCTCTTAGTTTCATTGGCTTTAATGCATGTATTTTTCATTGGGTTGTGCCTTGCGTATAACAACCAGCCCTTCATTCATTCCTGTCTTACATGGTACTATGCGGTATCCATAAAGCCACATCCTAAATGAAAACTCGAAGGCGGGTCCTCTTTGGAACGCCGGTCATCTAGCAAGCGGGATACATATATAGGAACACCCTTTCTGGCTTGTTTCTTTCTGTTTTTTTTCTTCTTGTGGGTGCAAATGATATGTGTCACTCTTTTTGTCTCTCGTATTTTGACACCACATATATAATACCTAAGCGTATACCTAACTCTAAACTCACCTTTTGTTAACAACTCCGCAATGCACCTTAATTATGTATACGTGGAAAAGTTTTGAATCAAAAGGTTCTTCAGGCTATTGTAAAAAAAAAAAAAACACGGGAATTGCTATGCGGCCACTCCGTGGTGGTCTAGTGGCTAAAGTACTCGGCTGCTGACCCGCAGGTCACGGGATCGAATTTCGACTGCGGCGGCTGCATTTTCGATAAAGGCGAAAATGCTGTAGGCCCGTGTGCTCAGATTTGGGTGCACGTTAAAGAACCCCAGGTGGTCGAAATTTCCCGAGCCCTCCACTAGGGCGTCTCTCATAATCAAATGGTGGTTTTGGGACGTTAAACCCCACATATCAATCCATAAATCATTGCTATGCTGTTTTTTTTAACTCTTCCGGACTCTCTTAACTCTTCCAGAAGGCCCACGATGCAGCGGTGAAGCTAGCCCCCCCCCCCCCTCCCGTCCCTACGTGGGAGCGGCCCGTGATCCTACCCCTAAAAAACGGGGGTGGAATCCTTCGGGACCCCAATAAAGTTTTTCATCCATCCATTCATCCGGATTTTCTGATATATCGTACAGGCGCACGTGTTCAAGCATGTGCACCTGAATCCATTTTCTTCCTTTGTGGAGGGTATACATTTCTGACTTTGTTGGTGTGACCATATTCATATGCTAAACGCGAAGTTGATACGGCGGGAACTGGACAGCTATATAGGGAGCAACACACGCACGCGCACACACAAGGAGGAGGAATAAACGTTTATTGTTCGAAGCACTGGTTCAAGTTCCGCTATAGGTGGCAGGTCTCATTCCAATACGACCCTCCGGCCTTCGCTGCCTATCGCACACAAGCGCTAAAAAACGCACGCACGCAAAAATAACACACACACACACACACACACGTGTGTGTGTGTGTGTGTGTGTGTGTGTGTGTGTGTGTGTGTGTGGGAGAGAGAGAGAGAGAGACATCTTCAGAGTAAGATATCCCGGACGCCGCTTGATTGACCTCTCTGCTTTTCCACCTCTTCCTCTATATCCACTGCTTCATCTTGATACACTCACTTTGTTATGAGATTCATAATGGGGGCTTGATTTTCGCGGCAACAGCAACCGCATTTCAAAGATGCCAACAGGCAAGAATATTCGCTATCTTACGTGCGCGTTATAAGGATCCTCAAATAGACAAAGCAACCAGGAGCCCCCTCCTCTAATAACATCGTGACTTGGCACTAAGAATCCTGATATTATTATTATATTTGCTCCAGCTCTCTTTCGCTCTTTCTCCCTGGACTACAAATCTTCCCTCTTAACTTTTAAAGAACTGCTATGGCGAGATTTTTTTTTGCGCGAAGCAGTTTTAAAGCATGCACACACACACACACACACACACACACACACACACACACACACACGCACGCACACGCACGTGCGCGCGTATATATATATATATATATATATATATATATATATATATATATATATATATATATATATATATATATATATATATATATATATATATATATATATATATATAATCCTTTTATAGAACCGGGCTGTGAAATAACTCAATAATATCGAAACATTCTCTCTGTTTTCTCTACCACCTCCTTTCCTTACGCTGAGATTCGGGCCAACCTCTCAACTTTTCAAACCCCTCTCTCTCTCGTACGCTGGGGACTGACCACGATATCTGTAAGCTTTCGTCAATTATTAAAGGGGCACTAAAGAGGCTCACGATTTTTCTGCTATTAGTAAATTACGCTTTCATAATTTCAAAATCATCACGCGCGCCGCCGGAAGACGCTTGGTAAACGAGAAAACGCGGGTGGTGACGCCACCGTGAAATTCCTGTACCAGACGCGGTGACGTCATAAATTTCGACAGCACTTACTAAGGCCTATATACGTAGCTCCGAATATGTAAAAATGAAGCACCGTGTCTGTTGATGGGGCAAGTATACCTAACATACCAAATTTCGGGAAATTTCACCGAGCCAATGCCTTATGAATACGACAAATACACGGTGAAATACGTGACGTCACGCTCGCAGATTTCAGCGCAAAATTCAAAAGTGGTAGCTTGACCTTGATATTTTCCACCAATCATGAACTTATGATGGTGGGATTTACGACACTAGAGTTTTCAGTGAGCACTTTATCAATCTATTCAATTCATTGTTACCCTAGTGTCTCTTTAATAACTGACCATCTTGAACTCGCGCGTGCACTGTCCCTCGATGCATTGTTATTTAACGGTGCCGCAGACATTTGCGAAAGCGTCTGCCTGCCTTCTCTCGTCCCGAAGTAAGACCCAGTTGAGGGCCCATTCAGAAGCCTTCGTGCGAGCTGAAAGCGCGTATACACGTGGAGAAAATCCCCTGGCAACAAAGAAGTCGACGGCCGCACTCTTCGTTCGCCGTCGAACCCGACGCGTCGGAGGCGAGCGACAGGTGGCAGGTATACGCACATTACCGCAGGCGCCGCCACCTATAGCGCCGTGGGAGCCGCGCCTCTGGTCTTCGCGTCCGGTCGCCGCTGGCGCGATGGGCAGCGCAGATAGTGCCCGCATCGCGACAGCTTGCACGCATGCGTTCACCGTGCGTGCAACGGTGGTTGCTGCGGCCAACCTAACGGGCTCTGCGTGCATTGGAAAAGAGGTTTCGAAAGAAGAAGACGCAGGCAGCGAGAGGGAAAGAAGGCCACCGCTGTCAGTCGTGCGTGCCGCGATGTACATCATACCGCGCGACCAGTGAGGCGAATCTGTAGTCCCTCTTTGCATACTCGCGAGAAAGGTCAGAGACGAGCGGAACGGCGTATATACACGTGCATGGGTTTCGCATCGCGCCCGTCCCGGTATATCTGCGCGCTTGCGTTCTCGGAAAAAATTTGGTGTGACAGAATTTGCCTTGCATGGCTCCAGAAGGACAAAGTGAAGGGCTATGTGGCGAAACCATAACAAAACCAGATAATATGAAATCATTAAAAAAGCGTTTCTGGAAATAATCGGGAGAAAATTGAATAGGAAATGAAGCGCATTTAAGACAACCGAAGTTTTCTGTTGAGAATCGGCGTGAAGGCTCAGAAAGCCTCACCAAATCGCCTGCGTTTGGTCGCAAAACTTTGAGATCGTGGACATAAGGTCACTGCGCCAGCGTGTTCTCAAATACTCATATTTTTCCCTGCGAAACCATCCATTCGTTAATTCATATGATTGATTGATTGTGGTGTTTAACGTCCCAAAGCCACCATATGATTATGAGAGACGCCGTAGTTTAGGGCTCCGAAAATTTCGATCATCTGGAATTCTTTAACGTGCACTCAAACCCGAGCACACGGGCCTCCAATATTTCCGCCTCCATCGGAAATGCAGCCGCCGCAGCCGGGATTTGAGCCCGCGACATGCGGGCCAGCAGCCGAGTACCTTAGCCACTAGACCACCGCGGTGGGGCTCGTTAATACTCGTTGAAAATCGACGCGTACTGTAATTGTCCACGTTGATGTATTGGCGATTCGATGAGGGCAATGTACTTTGTGGGGAGAAAATTAGACTAATATAGCAACATGAAAGTTGGCAGGTTTTTCATATTGAAGGTTGCAAACTCCGGTTTGCAATCCCCAATGAAAGTCGAGGGGGAGGCAACTGCCCTTTTGCTACCTCATGGGGAAGGGGTCCTCCCCCATGATGGTGTGGCATGCGATGCTTGCAACACTGAAGACGTCAATTTTCTCGATTCGCATCGGAAAGACAAGAACCTTCTAACGCGCGGCGATGGTTTGACGATTGATCGCTTTCCGTGCAGTGGGCCCACAAGGCAGCGAAGGCACATTAGTGTTAGGATGGCGGACTTGTGCGAATTCCCTTTGCTATAGCGATATAGCACCGAACGTGCAAGGGCATAATTGAAATCAGAACTGCGATCGCGAGGAAGAAGAAAAGTAAAGAGAGAGAATAAAATGAGGGAAAAGGCAGGGAGGTTAACCAAAAAATGGAGCATCCGGTTTGCTGCCCTGCACTAGGGAAAGGGGGAATGGGGAAGAAAGATTGGAAAGAAAGCGAAGAGGGGAATAGACGCGCGCGAAAAAAAAAGGGGGGGGGGGAAGCTGGGGTGCTACAGTCTATACAATAGGCCGCTGCCACGCAAAAAGTTCAGTAAGGCCTTCACTGATTTTCTGTGAGCACACAAATCATGTCGTCTTTCCAGCACTGATTTTTCAGACAAAGGTCTGTCGTCAAGGCGAGCTAACGCAGCAGCTATAGTTGCCGTCTTTGCACGCTGTAATGAGGGCAGTGACAGAGAACGTGCTCTATAACTTCATCGCTGCCACAATGACCGCAAGCAGCACTGTCTTCCATGCCGATTCGGAAGGCGAAAGCTTTGGTGAAGGCGACACCAAGCCATAGTCGGCAAAGCACCGTTGTCTCGAGTCGAGAGAGTCCAGACGGAGGCCGGGGTCGACGAGACGTGTCCACTCTACGCAGTCGCGTGTGCCGTAAGCACTTGGTGTTCCACAGTGATTTTAATTCTGCATTAGCGATTTTCCGGATGGTCATTGCAGCATCAGTCCTTGAAAATGGTATAGATTTTTCTTCACCATCTTCGTGTGCTGATCGGGCACCTGCATCGGCGTGTTCGTTGCCCAATATGCCGCAGTGACTTGGAAGCCACTGAAACGTGATTCTGTGTCCTTCGTCAAAGAGGTAGTGAAGCAGCTCTCTAATTTCCAGCACTAGTTGTTCATGAGGTCCCCGGCGTAAGGCGAATATCAAACACTGTATACTGCTGCCCTATAGAGTCCGTGAACACGCTCCATTTCTTGGCTTCTTGGTGTTTAATAACTTGAATTGCGCTACGTAGAGCAGCAAGTTCCGCAGCTGTCGATGATGTCTGGTGGGATAAACGAAACTTCACCGTTGTCGCTGTTGCAGGAAAGATCACCGACCCTGCAGACCCATCCACTTTAGTTGAAGCGTCAGTATAGATGAGTATGCTCACTGTATTTCTCATATAACATGAGAAGAGAAAGCTGCTTTAGCGCTGGAGACGAGAGCCGGGCTTTTGACCCTATGCCTGGAACCGTGAGTTCAACATGTGCATAGGTCATACTCCATGGGGGAGTTGAAATCCTCGATGGAGTTGTATATCCCGTAGGAATGCGTGTGCGATATGACAAGACTGTCTGGCAAAATGAGGCAGGAGGTCGGGCTTCTGGCAGTGAAGCTAGATGATGGGCAGGGGCACGAGTAAGATGCCTCACGTGTGATCTGAGCACTTCCATCATGATATGCGTCTTTAGCGGGTAGTCATTAGCGATCTCGATTGTCTCAGCTGTTGATGAACATCGCGGTAGCCCCAGACAAATTCGCAGAGCCATAGCCTGGATGCTTTCGAGAGTCCGAATGTTGGTTCTACAGGTGTTGGTCAACACAGGCAAACTGTAGCGCAAATAGCCAAGAAAAAGCGTCTTGTACAATTGCATCATTGCATGTACTGAAGTCCCCCAGGTTTTTCCTCCGAGATACTTGAATAAGTTAGCAGAATAAGAAGAAAAGTAAAACAAGGCAACGGACAAATGACATAGCTCGGTCCTCTTCTGTCTTTTGCACTGCTTAAGTTTCTAATATACGTCGTATCTATCAACTATACCGAATTCCCAGTTAATTTTCTTCCTTCTCTTCCTCCTCTCTCTTGACATTTTATTCCCCTTCTTCTTTCGGACGCTTTTCTAGTCAACCTCCCCGCTTTTGCCTTTGTGTATGCTCCCTTCCTTCCGCACCTCCAGAAAGAGCAGTTTCCATGTATATATAAGTTGTTTTAACAGCAGAAAAGAAATGTGCCGACCCGTAACTGTCTTTTCTTACAAGGACACCTCTACAGGTCAGCACAGGAATGGGGTATGGGGAATAAAAGATATGGGGAGGGAAAAAGGTTTCCATGCTCGAAAGGCTACCCACTGCAGTACAGAGGAATACACAGCACGCTCAAGAGCGGCGCCGTTTCCGATCGGCCAACGAAAGGCGACACCGCTCGGCTGTCGCCGCTGACCAAGGTCACGGCCATCCATCTTGACCTTGGAGGGGACGCACTCCCGCCCTGGCGCGCTGCCTCGAAGCCACGCCGTCGGTCATGCGCGGGCGTGGTTTCGCTGCACACCTGTGCCGCCGTGCACGGCACTGCGTGCTAATAGCACTCGGTCACGCAATGTGTGCATACGAAGGACGGGATGAGTGATACAAAGAGGGCAAGCTGCGCTGTTCGTCGTGTTGGACGGAAGCCAACTAACCGAGATTATATGCACTGACGTCGTTCGAATCCTCGTTTCATTTCCTTTCTTATTTTTAGACTCGTAAAAGTGGAAAGATAAGCTACGTGACTGTTGTACCATAATGTATCTTCCCCGTTGTTAATGGCATGCACGATTCTCGTTTGCCATCGTTCACTTCATTCGGTGTACCGATGCAGCAACTTATGAACTGCGTTTGCTGCATTGTTGGAAGTTTCTGTGCATGCGCAGCGAAACTATTTCCGGACATGCAAGTAGATATATTAACGCTCGATGTTTTGTCTATTTATTTGCTTCTTTACATATTTATATGTTTCAATCCTCCTTTTTTTATTGAAGTAAAAATAAATAAAGGAGCATGTTACAATATAAAATTAAGGTGCTGAATGATTGATATGCGGGGTTTAGCGTCCCAAAACCACCGTATGATTATGAGAGGCGCCGTAGTGGACGGCTCCAGAAATTCCGACCACCTGGGGTTCTTTAACGTGCACCCAAATTTGAGCACACGGGCCTATAGCATTTTCGCCTCCATCGAAAATGCAGCCGTTGCAGCCGTGATTCGATCCCGAAACCTGCGGGTCAGCAGCCGAGTACCTTAGCCACTAGATCACCGCGGCGGGGCAAAAAAAAAAAAAATTAAGAAGCGTGCCCGCGCGCATGTGTGTGTGTGTGTGTGTGTGTGTGTGTGTGTGTGTGTGTGTGTGTGTGTGTGTGTGTGTGTGTGTGTGTGTGTGTGCGTGCATTACTATTTTTAATAAGTTAAAAAAATCGCCAGGTCTTCGCGGAACGCGTAGTCACAGCGAAAGGTGGAAGAGCGGTCTTTCGGATTCTCTTTAAACACTATTTGGGTAACTACTACAAGCACGCTCGCAGGTACCCACTACGTGGGAGAGCATTGAACAACCCACTCGCTTCGCAATTCGCATTGTGTGACGCCTGGCTGACGCAGTTATAAAACGCTTTATTACACGTACTAACCCGATTCCTCTCCCAACATCAAGCCTACTTAAGGCAAGTTTGCAAGCGAGTTACAATCACCTTTGTGGCTCAGTGGTTTGAGTACTCGGCTGGCACGAAGTTAACCTGGGTTCGAATTCCACTGCGTTCTCAATGGTTTTCATTTTCTTAGTTTATTTTTTATTTCGTGCGATAGTGGTTACGGACACCGGCGGCGGCGGCGGACAACTGTGGCGCCGCACGTGATCCTTGTTGTGATTTCATGACAGCTTTCGCTGCAAAACTCGACGTAATCTGCTCGTGGCAAAGTGCGTTACGCACAGCGCTGTGGACTTTCTTGTGGGCCACGAACCAGAATGAAACTTTAAAATAGCGTCTACTTCTGTGTGGCTGTATGTGTGTATTAGTGTATATATGTCATGATCATCACCCAGCACCTTCAGTAGCATGTCAGGTGAAAAGCCTGGCAAACCATGTCCAGCTTATCTCTCTCCAGCTATTGTCTGAAGAGAGCACTCATACAGTCACGGTGTAAAATTTCACTATAGTGTACTACTCAACGTCCACCGCGAATATTTCTGTCTTCAAAAAATTTAAAATGAAAACAAAAAAAACACGAGGGAGCACTTTTATTGCTTTGCAGTTTATCCCGTATAGACGGCCGGGCATGGGCCTATATAGTATTTTCGCCAACGGAAACGTTCACTCCGAGTCCAACTTGTGGAGTTCCGGTTTGAGTCGCTGTGTGTGTGTGCGGTGTTTGGGACGGTCGAGCACAAGATTATGCACATCGTCTTGGTGGACGCACGAACATGTTGACGATTCAATCCTTCTTCACCTGCTTAGAAGATCAGAGCAGACCATCTGTTTTTGACGCCAAGCCTAACTGTATAACGCGCGCTGACTACGGGCTGATATTACCATCTCGTCTTTCATTTTACTGCTTTTCTAATTTACTAAGCACGTTAAGAGCACTTGCTTCTCTCATTCTATATAGCTTTTCCATAGCTTATAGTTGAGCGAGTTTCGCCGTGTGACCCTGAAGTGAATTACCACAGTTTTGGCGCTCTTTGGCCAAACCATGGCCCTTGCGCCACTAAACGCCATACATCATCATCACCTTGAAGTGAAGAAGGGGCGCCACGTGATGGCCTCGCCGCACGTGTTCACGTGACTAAACACATGCATGACTGGCCCTTTTTTACTCCGAGCCGCCGGGCTAGCCGCATGGTCGTGCGATGGAAGGAGAGAACGAGGACGCTCGTCCGTCTGTGCCGAAGTTACCTGGTCGGGCCAGTGGTGAAAACGGCAAGCTGCGTCGGATCATCCTGCGGATGTCGCTCGGCTTGCTAATGAGTTAAATCGCAAACGCGCGTACCAGCGCGCAGAGTGGAAGACTGGATGGAACTGCTCAAGAATGGCAGCTACGGAAAGTCAAACGTCGGAAAAATGAGGCAGAAAGAGGGCAGTGACGAAGTTTGGGATCACTATGTACTAGAACCCCTGATTTTTTTTCCAAAGAAGAGGGAAAAAATCGAGGGATTTTAGCAATGGACGCCTCGCGCTGCGCCGTGTTCCCTACCGGACTGCAGAAATTGGGCGCCTTTTTCCTCTTCTAACCGCCATCCACCTTTTGGTATCGGTGACGGCTTGGGAAGCCGACGGCGATGCGGCAGCGAGCGCTTGCAGTCAGAACGTTCGACGAGACATATCTTTCTTTTGGCAAACTGTGCTTCGGCTGCATAGCCATGTATAACAAGCTTTCTCTTACGTAATCGGGCTTATCCGAGCTAAGCCCCAGTCATTTTTAATATCAGTCTTACGTCGTTCCAGTTGGTGGGCCTTCATTCGAGAATAGGTGGCACGATACAAAACATCACGGTGCGGCCTAGGCAAGGTATACCTGCAGCTTTCGTTTTGATACGATCGTGTAACCACTGCATGGTCCCACAAAGTGTTACACTCATGGTAACTTATGCTGGGCACTCGTCTCCAGTCCATCGATTGACATATAAGCAGGGCGACCCGTTTTGTGCATCTGTGAACGGTTTCTAGTGTGATATAAAGTCCGTTCCACATGGCAGGAGTTTCTGGATGCAAATAGCACGCAGCTATCGGTATGCATGACGGCGCGGAACGCTCTTGGCCAGCATGTATGCCTGGAGGTTTTGCATTGCGAGTCCCCTGCGGGAGGGAAAAGCGTCGATACTTCCGCGAGAAGCAGTTCAGTGGGGAGAGACCATTGTCCAGGGAAACAGGAATGGGGAAAGGAGGAGGAGGGGTCGGCACTCTTCTAAAGAAACTGCGCACCAAAAGTGAGGGTATGTAAAGGCACTTTTTTTTGTCGTTCTGTACGCTCGAAAGCACAACGGTTTGTTCTCGCTTTTGCTCTTTTCTTTTTTAGTTTTTCTTCGTTTACCCATCCATGCTCCGCGCGACCAGCTGCCGGGAGCTGTATCGCATAATTTCGGAACCTCGAATGGCGTAGGTGCCGCTGCCCTCGCCGAGGTGCCCTTGTTGATGGGGAAAGGGAGGTGGGGGAGACATGAGGGCACACTTGACCTCGGGCGAGTATACGCGTCGGGAACGTGTTCTCCCCGGCTTTCTCCGCCAGCATGACCATACAACTAAACTTTTTTTTCTTCTATAAAGCGGTACATGCCTGGCGACAAAGGTCTGCCCGCGCTGCGTCACACACACAAAAAAAGGACACGTTCATTTTCACCGGTATTGAGCACAGGGACGGCGTGAATGGGGTCAGTCCTCGAGATTCTTTCCACTCGTTTTCTTTCCCTTGTCATTCTCTGTTTTCCATTTCTACTTCCTTTCTTTTAGTTTCTTTCGTCGCCATGGACTCTAGATTTGTGTGTGTGTGTGTGTGTGTGTGTGTGTGTGTGTGTGTGTGTGTGTGTGTGTGTGTGTGTGTGTGTGTGTGTGTGTGTGTGTGTGTGTGTGTGTGTGTGTGTGTGCGATACTTGTTGCTCTCTGTAATTTTTTAAACTATTTTGAGGCAGGTTCCATGCCATTTTTTTGCAAAGCTTTTTCAAGGGATCATGCTACAGCTCCGGTTTGTTCGCCTATTTACATACGGCTTTTAGTTAACGCAACGTGTTATCAGGGACGATGGTTTTGTCCATAAAATAAGGTAAGGACACTGCAGTGTGTATAAGGAGAGAAGAACGGGGTGTAGCGAAACGTCGGGGTTGTTCAAGTTAGGCGCATCGGACGACCAGGGAGACGAATAAGTGTGGGTGAAACTCCGCGGAGGCAATCGATGAGAAGTTAACACGATGACTTCGGGGAGCACTCATTGGGGGTTTATTTAGCTAACACAACTTCAATTTACAAAATGCACTGGGTCACAAAGACAAAACATAGAAAATGGTGGCATACCCCTCGGCCGGCATGGCCTGGTCTCCGGTGGTGAGATCCGCCGTTTACCCCCGACTCCGCTCCGCTCACTTTTCAAGTTCAAACATCCTCTTTTTAACCCTTGGTCGAACAAAGAGTCTTCACAAAAACCAATCACATGTTGGGACTCGCAGCATCACAACCAATCACAGAAACACTTTCATAAAAGGCACTACATTTGTAAAAACCTCCTTACCAAAATGAAACACGTAAAGGGAAAGGTCCTCCGCACGTGACACTCTCTCCCATACCAGGCCGTGCTGCCTCCTTCGGCCGACTACCGTCGGCGGCCGTTCCCACGCTCGGGCCCCGTCAGTTCTTTCGTTAATTGTTGCTTCCTAGAAGCGTCCTTAAGAGCGATGGGTACATTATTGCTTACCAGGTGTACATGCGACAGCGAGGCGCCCCGACATCCTAACAAGAGCGCGGGGGAATATGGTCGTTTACCGGCCGCCACTATGTCTCGGTCAGGCTAAGTGGTCGCGTCCCCGTGTCATTCTCAATGACACGCGTGCCTGTTAACAATGGCTTAGACTCAGACGGTGGCGCCGGACCTGCCTCTCGCTAGACGCTTTTCCGAGTAAGCTTTCCCCTTCTAATCCCGAACGGGGGTGACCTTGACTGCTACGTTTGTAAGCCGTAAATGCAGCGTGTAGGCGCCTGTCCCAGGCTGGAAAACACGATTTACCCCACATTCCATTAAAGTCAAAAGCCGAAGCTCTGTAATGGCCAGAGAAACAAACCCAAAGGTAGAAGAGTACAAAGAAAGACTTAAAAAAGAAGCAGAGGAGTTGGTTTTGCACAAATTTCCTGAGAAGATACTGGAGCTGGAAACCTTGCTCTCGCGACAGGGGCATGAAGATAGAGACACATTCTCTGGTTTACTACCCTGCGGTCGGGCAAGTGGAGAAAATGCCAAAAAGAGAAAGGGGAGTGTATTGTACGGGTCCACTTGAGTGCGCATGCCGAGCCTTTTGGGGAGTCCGTACGTATAGACTGCTACAGTTACTCCTGTAAAAGTGGGATTGCTCGCAATTGCTAGGAGGTTGCGGTAAATGCACTGCTGACTCTTAATTTAGTCAAGGAAGTTAATATATTAGTATACTTTGTCAAAAGTCGATCTCGTCTCTGACAGGTAGAAGTGATTAAAAAAAATGTTGCACACGCTGTGGAATCGAACGGCACCTCAACCGCCGCGCCCTTCGAGCGGGTGTCTCAAATGCAGGAGAGCAGGGGCATTGTTCAAAAAACAAAGTGGAGCGCCGCACGTGAAAGGATGCACGAGTCATGAAAGAATTGATGCGCCATCACATGCAGCATGATGTGACGTATAGGAATCCAGGTATACAATTCCCGCATGAAGGATCTGTCCCTGGTTAACAAGCCTGCGGTAGGGCTCAAGCAAACAACCCATAGTCTATACCTACTGAGACTTTAAACGCATGACCGCTAAACATTTTTTTTTTTTTGCGACAGTAGACTCCAGAGCAATGAACTCATTTGTCGTTGTGTTGCGGCCTCAGTATAAACGTGGCTAACACAACACCGTTTTCTTTCTGGTGGTTTCATCGCTGCGGTGGTCTAGTGGCTGAGGTACTCGGCTGCTGTCCCGCTGGTGGTGGGATCGAATCCCGGCTGCATTTTCGATGGAGGTGAAAATGCTCTAGACCCGTGTGCTCAGATTTGGGTGCACGTTAAATAACCCCAGGTGGTCGAAATTTCCGCAGCCCTCTTGTACAGCGTCTCTCATAATCATGCAGGGGTTATGTGACGTTAAACCCAACATATCAATCAATCATTCACACAATCAATCAATCAGTGATTCCGCAATGTGTGTTAGAAATCTCGACATGATAGTACGCATCCATTTTCTGTGCGAAGACAAAAAATAAACAAACATATTAAAAGAAGAGGAAACTTTAGATCGAAGGTTGAAGGTGCTTATTCTTCCAAAACTTGGTGGTTTCTCGTTACACTTCTCTTTGTTTACATTGCATGGCGGAAATAACGAGCTGCCCGGCATCTGGGCCAAAATTCTTGGCGTGACTGAAGCGTGGACACCGTTAGGTATGCGGCGGTGGCTGTGCGTCCTCCCTTATCGCCAGTGTGTATACAGGGGAAGGGGGGGTGCGCAACAAGCACATTTTGTATCAGTCATGGCGGGCCACGTCAGCTGTCGCCGTGAGTGAGTCGACGGGGCATTACACGGCGAAGGCTAAGGAGCTTCTCTGGAAGCGCTCTTGCCGACGCGGCGGCGGCGGCCGCTTATCCGTCGTAACGCGGCAGCAGTCACAACAGACTGATAGAGGCGCGCGCTGTCTTTAGCTTGCGGCGACCCATTTGGCGCATTCCTCGCGAGCGTGCAGGCGCTCGGCGCGGAGGGGTGTGCATCCAACTCTGTCGATATGGGCGCGCGCGGCCATGTCCCCATGTCGCAGCGGATGACCGCAAGGTTGGGCCCATTCTCGCAGACAACCTCGTGTGTGGATGCACTTTACTCTCGCTCTTTTATTCCACGGCACGGAGTGTTTGTAGCTAAAGTCTAAGGCCCTATAGGTGCCTTACTATATATATTTCTGTAGAGCGACTAATTTATTTACAAATACTGCAGGCCCTGTTCGGGCCCAAGCAGGGGTGGGTAACAAATGTCAGTGACAAAACAGAACATAAAAAATATAAGAAAATACAATACTAGGTACGAAAATAAAAAAAATTCTCAACATCAGGGAAAACATACTTAATACATAGCAATAATGGCATTCATACAGCAATAAAAAAATGTCAGCACTAATGAGGAACATAATATATTGCATATTATAAATCAAGTGTTAGGTCATTGACGAGATGGGCGAATGATTGTGTCGGGTCCGCATTAGAGTGCATCAGTCGCGGACGTTCAAACTCGGATTACCAATCTTCAGCAAGAGCTCGGTCGAACTGAGAAATGTGAGCAAAACTTAGAGAAGGTGGAAGAAACATTGTCAGAGTACTAACAGGATAACTCTTGAGTTAAGGGCAAAAGTCGATGATCTCGAAAATAGGAGTCGTCGTGATAACCTTGTAGTTTACGGTGTAGAAGAAAGCCATGAGGAGGACTCAAAAGAACTACAACAGTAAGTGAATGGCGATATCTTCAGAAAAAATTCTTGGTGTTGAAATCAATTTCATAGCGGGAATACATCGGATTATATTGTAGCCTATCTCTTATTAGCCCAAGAAAGGATGAAGTGAGGGGCGCCGTGTTGTGGAGGACTCCGGTAATCTCGACCACTCTATGTCCTTTGACGTAAAGCTATATATCTGCGTCAACCCGGGCCTCAATCATGCCGCCTTCATTGGAATGCGCCGGCATTGGATACCGCCACCTCCGGGCCAGCGTATAGGAACAGCACGACAACAACAAGCACCACACGACACGGCTGCATTCTGTCGCCGAGCGCTCTAATCTCCTGAAGGCATAAAGTCCGTCGCGCACATGTATAGTCTGGCATACCGACGTTGTGCGTGTGTCCTTGTCCAACCAGCAGCACTCGTCCTTGTCTAGCATACATCCTTGTTTTGATTTCGTGCTCCATGACGGCTGCGTATACGCTGCTACTGTCGCTGAAGCCACGAAACACGGGGAAGTTAGCGTTCTATACGTTGTCTAATCATGACGCATTCGTTCATTCAAAGTCCGCGTCGAAGAAAATGCACTGACGGCATCGGTGGCTTTGTTTGTGATCGAAAAACCCCGATGGATACGTTGTAAGCAAATCGGGGTTCGATTATGGTCGAAGCCAGGCTTTCCGCGTGTCTGTCTATATATATTAATCATACTACAGAGCCGCACCGCTCTTTCTTTTTCTCTTCCAGTATTTATGGAGGCGAAACCTTCAGCTGTCTCATCAAATGCGTGTGAGAGAAGGGGAGGGGCGGGATGAGTACGTCGACTGTGACTAAAAAGAATGTTTTATTATATATATAGGCGCACATAAGACGCCCGCCCCCTCGCCTTGACGGAACTCTCTGAAAACAATCCGCGCAAGAAGTCCTGTCTTTCGTATTCTGCAGGCTTGTCTAGTCGTTTCGTTAGAACAGGTGACTCTATATCATTCACCGAGTGTGGCATATCTAATACACTATATAGATGGTTTAGAGGATTGTGTGCTGCACGCGCCAGGCTCCACCAGAGTCCTCTGGTGCGCCTATATACTGCACGCATACGACTCTGAGGAGTCGTTTGACTATTTGACAGTGACGTAGGAGAATAAAAACAGAAAATAATTAAAACAGTTCATTAGGAGCATGTATGGCCATTTTTTATAGTTTTAGTGGCTTTCTGGCCACCATCTTGAATTTTGGAGCGGTCCTTGTTCTATACCTGAGGGAGAATCTGAAAATTGCAAATACATAGGCCTATAACAACTGACTTTCTTGACACTATCGCCTTCTGCTACTATATATATAATACTTTTATTGTAGGAATTACCGCTTATTGGTAATACAGCTGAAGCAAATATAACGATTGATTCTTTTTTTTCTCACTCTGAAAATTGAACTATCACGCTTAAATTTATTATAACGTTTCGTTACATATATTTACAGTAGATATATTTAACGTGGTATACTCGTACATTCACGATACCCACACCATTTTCCAGTTGTTTCAATTGACAAGATGTGGCCGCTTAGAAACAGGTATATGATATTAAAAATCCTGAAGAAATAAAATGAAACGTGCTGCCAACCAGCTGCATGCTATTAACGACCTCCTATAAAGAACGCTCCATACGTAAGCTTTACTTGTTATTTTTTTTTCTCTTCGTCTGTTAATAGAATAATAATTTAGCCCTGAATCGGTGTTCTCGTGTTACTCGATTACCGTGCAAGTCCGGTGCAAGAAGCCGCTGAAATGCTGGAAAGCGCGGAAAAGCTGCGTGTTTATTTTAGTGCAGCTATAACGGACGTGGCATTGTGCCATGGCCGGCAGCGGCACAAAACGTGCCACGAGGATCCCTTGCATGCATAGGGCAGTGACATATCTGCGCAGAGGTTGTTTTCAGGAGGTCGCGGCCGCCACACGATTAAACTGGCCTTCCAGAACTTTCACGACAAAGGCACTCCCAGGGGGTGACACACAACGTGTCCTTACCGAAATATTCTTATGCCCAGGGATACAGAGCAAGGTGGATGAGTCATCTGCATATTTTCGGATACAGCGAAGGAAATCGTATAAGGTGCTATAATTAAGTGACGAAACCCAAGCCGGCACATGCAAATCGCTGACTTGGTTCTCTGCGTGGGGAAGGGGATTGGGTATTGAAAGTAGAGAATGGGAGAGAAGGAGAGAATGCTGCATAGTGTTTTGATATATTTCGCTCTGTGTGTAAAGGTGTATACAGGTACATAGCAGCAAATGACACTTGACTTCTGCCTGCCCCCACTTAGCGTGTGTTAGTGTGTTGGTTCGTGTGTGTGTGCGTGCGTGTGTGTGTGTGGGAAGGTGGAGGGGGTGCACGTGCTTGAGGGAGGGTGGGCGTTCAAAACTGTACTCCGAACAGTATAGTAAATGCTTTTTTGTAGAGAAACATGCTTATCTCCCTTTGTGTGTTTAACTGTGGCCTATTGGATGTTTCTTGAGACTCGTACTAATATTTAGACCAATTTCAAGATTCTACACCACACACGTTGTTTTTCTTGCTAGGGGCCGGCCGATATAGCCGATTCACTGCATGGTCCACATATCTTAATACTCATTACGTCTTTTTCAGAAACAGCAGCAAAGTGCACCATTGGTTGATATAAAAAAAAATGTTCAACACAGCCTTCCCGCTTTGTAATATACTTTATGCTGGTGATCAACTTAATATGAAACGGGATAGACGCAGGCGAATCTTGTGCCTTGGGGGAGGCACAGGACAGACTATTTTTCCTCGTGTTGCCGAGAGATGGGAGTTCATGAAACTGCATGTAACACTCGCAAGGCTGCGTTTAAAAGGCACCCGGCAACATTCTTTGAGCGTGGTCGGAAAACGCTGCCAATTGGTTGTAGAGACTACCGATAACACGCGACCCGAATGTTATAGCGCAGCACGCGGCCTAAATTTCACAATAAATGATCAAACTCAGCTTGAAATTGATTTCTCTAGACGAATGACGGCGGAAGCTCAAAGATCACTCGTAGGCCATCTCTCAGCCATTGGCCGATTTAAACATGGCGCGCTCGGTCATTACAGGGGTGACCGCGAGAGGCCGCGACTTGTCCACGCGCGCGCGTGCGATCACACTGAAAAAGCCGTGTACTCGAGAAAAAAATTCCGCCATATCCACGAAGTGAATTATGATGAGTGGGCGAAGCTCCGGAGGTAAACCTGGTAAACCATGAATCCTTTGTACATTTTGCCCACTCGATTTTATTACATCGCTCCCCCTAGCGTACGTCGCCGCACTAAATCGAATGATTGCCTTCAACCAATGACACGCGCCATATGTGACATCATTCCTATTTTATAAGATCTCGCGTCTTTCATCAACTACAAGTACCCCTTTCTAGTTTATAACATCTTGCATATTTTCATCATCAGCTACAAGTACCACCATCTAGTAAACACTACAAGAACTAAACGAGAGGTGGCTACATACAGGAGACGGTACCGCCATCTAGTGAACACTGCAAGAACTAAACTAGAGGTGGTTACATACAGGGGACGGTACCGCCATCTAGTGAACACTGCAAGAACTAAACTAGAGGTGGCTACATACAGGATACAGGGGACGCACAGCTCACGCCCTAAGGAGCTTCGCCCCTAAAAAAAATGCCGAAGCTCACGAGACGCGCGTGACGTATTTTCTTTGCCCATGCCATCCCTCCTTCCTTTGCTTTCAGCGCTTTCGTCGGGACGAGAGAAGAAAGAATGTGATTGCAGCATGCAATAAATCTTTCCAACTCTGCTCGTGCTGGACGGATTTTTTTAAATTTTTGCGGTGTTGAATTCGCGAGGCAATAAGCTCTTTTAGTGAATCTGATTCATGCATGGTTACATAAAAAAAGTGTTTCAGGGCCCCTTTAATTAGTATCATAGGTAATACTGTTGGTAACACTGGTGGCGCACTGCTCATATATTTTGAAAGGACAGAACGAGCCAAACGTTTCTGTATATTTTCGACTGTATAGACTATTTTACCGGAGACAAGGGGGCGCCGCCATCTTGGGCTGTTACGTATTTTTTTTTCTTGTTTTTGAATGCTGCGATGTGAATTAGCCCTAAAAAACATGGTATGCACCAACAGAACCGTTTTCATGTGTATGCGTCTAGCGCAACACTGTTCGTTTAGTCGTTAAAGATGCAAAACACAAAGGTTAACAGCCCAAGATGGCGGCACTTAATCCCCTTCCGGTAATACGGTCAGTGGCTTCTTCGACAAATCTGCACAATGGACCCTTTTCATAATTTGTGAGTGCGCTTCTCTGCACTGCATATTTGAAGAAAACTGCATAGCAGGAAAGCAAACTTTACAATTTTCGAAAATGGTCTATTGTGTATTCCGGGCTGCCATGATTGGACGAAACTACATGAAAGGGCGCCCCGGTGTGAACTTAAGGAGTTTTCATGCCTTGAAGTATGAGTTGACCACTACTCGCGACCCACGCTGTGCTCCATGCGAAGTCCTGTCACTCGCATGCGCGCCTGTGCAGTGTTGTGCCGGTGCAACGTGCCTCTTGGCACGCAGCGGCGCTGCCAAAGGCCTGACAAGCGCGGTCGCGACACCCTTCCGCCCTGTAGTCCAAAGCGCGAATGCTCTCCTGTCGCCGGGGCCACCGTGGCCGGGCTTATCGCTTCTGCAGCTGCTATTTCTGTTCACGGAGCATCTCTGTGTGCATCTGTTATGCGCGCTGCACACCCTTAATTATGTACAGTGCTCAGCAAATGCAAACGTGCGATGGTCGGAGCACATGTAAGACAGCTGCCGTTTCCCCCTCCCCCCTCTAGATTTGCAACACCGCTGAGCAGATGGGAACATTGAGCAAGCGTATAGTACGCATACATATACGCCATGAAATCATAGAGCCTTCTTACATTCATATAATTGCCACTGCAGGCGTTCGACCCGCAGGCGATCAGCAGCGCTCAATTGTCATGACGCAAGAGCGTGCCATGGTTAATTGCGGGCTGGGAGTCGCACTTCATTTGACAAGCACTTTATACACATCGCGCGGAAAGCCATGTATATAGTCAAATCAAGAGGCTAGTTTGAATGAACTGAATAAAATACAGAATGGAGGATTTGATTGGTGTATCATTATTTCAGGGGTCTCAAAGACGCTGTCTGCACGCCGCCACATGTCTCTTTCACTTCGCATTTTGTTTTATTTATTTTTATTTTCTTAATAAGTGCGCTTGGGAGCTACAGAGGTATGGATATAGTCTAAGCCATAGTTTGCTTGATAGGTCTCCCTTGTTATCACCATGCGTTAAAGCATAACCACGAAACAAAACCTTTAGTTTTGGCATATAAACATTAGTCGATTTGAAAATTGATAACGACGTGATGGAGTCCTGGCATTATATCTTCAGAAATGACCCGTACACGAAATATGGGAAATGTTTTGTGGAAACATTTGCTGACCATTGCACTGTCACGCGGTTGTTGACAAGTGTGCCGATTTGTCCGGCGTAAGAAGCAACAAGTCTCAGAAGAACAATGATGAGGATCATGTATAAACCTTTATTTTGGTCCAGAGGAAACAGACGCAGGGAAGGCTATGAGGCAGAAAAAATAAGAAAGAGATTGAGAGAGGAAAACAGATACCGGAGCAGAGAAACACGCACAGAGAGAGAGAGAGGACATGAGATATAGGAAGAGAGAAAGAAAGGGCGAGGATGATAAAGTATAAAAGGACAGAGAAAAAAATAAATTAAAAGGGAGACAAATAAAGAGGAACAAAAGGCACGTCGTCAAATTCCTCACTTCCCTTCTGGAACGACCACTATACCGTGCGAAGGCTCCTCAAATGTTTTTGTTTTGTTTTCTTTTTTCGACTGACCTCTCTCTATATATACATCGTTTAGGATTGGGCTTCTATATATGCACGAAAAACCTCGCTGAAAGTTCTTAAACGAAATGATATCGACTTGTCGCTCACTCTCCACTGTTTGCAGCGGTTGTTAGTTCGGAGAACTGCACTGCCATGTAGCCAAATTTCTTAATTTGCTCAGATTTGGGCGCACGTTAAAGAACCCCGGGTGGTCGAAACTTCCGGAGTCCTCCACTACGGCGTCTCTCATAATAATATGGTGGTTTTGGGACGTTATACCCCACATATCAACCTATCATCAAATTTCTTAATTGTATCAAAGGGGGAATTCTTTGTTTTGACTTTATTAAAGATGTGTGTATAGTGTGTTGCACATATTAGGCAAAAACTGTGTACACACTTCTAACAATCGGAGTTTCTCGTGCGGGCGTCGTCAAATAAATAAATGGCTGACAGATATAAATTACTATATATAAGATCAAACTGCGTAGCTTTAAAAATAGATTGTCAAGTTCCCACATGAACGCATGCAGTCGTAAGGCGGTGAGATGCTAGCATTCGGCTTTCATTTGCACACTTGCTGTCCGCGACATATACCAGTCATATTGCGCAAACTTCAACATTCGCTTGCTTTAATCGCACAAACGTAGGCGACAACACCCGAGAATACGCGTCAGGCGCCAAACCGCGCAAATGCATTTTCTGAAATGGTGGATGCAACAAAAAAAGTGTCATTATATATTTTGCATTGTGGTGTTATAAGCATTACTAAATATTCTTCGCAGAATAAGTTCAGTTGCAGTTCATGCAAAACTACAGTACAGTTGCAAAACGACAAGCTCTCGGTACTTACCCTGTCGTTTCTTGTTCTTGGTTTTTTTTTTTTCATTGACCCAGCCAGTGACCGATAACGCGCAGTATAACAATAGCGTCGCTAAGTGGGCAGACCCTTATGTCTATGTAGCAATGTCTGTTGTCGCTGCATATGTATATGCATCTGTCGGGGCTGTTTGTGTCTCGCATGTTGAAGATTGCTATTCAGGCAGTAAAGAGAAACAGAGACTTCCTCAGCAATATACGTTTTCACTAAAAGCAACATTTCATACATATTACTCGATGGCCTTGCACTGAGGCGGTGAGAGCTATCAGTAATAGGGGAAATGAAGGGGAGAGTAACAAGCGTAATTATAGTATCAGCAGGTTTTATTGAACTTTCGGCTTGAAACGTCGCGCCAGCGGCGAGCAATATACCTCGGACACAAAACGAAAGCAATGCATGCTTTTCCGCAATCACGGTAAGAAAGCAGTAAGGGGGCAAGGGTTAAACAAGGAGCGCTCAGTGACGATGCTGTGAATGGTCTTTATGTTAATAAAAGCAAGTTTTTATGGCTTGGTAGGGCATGCACATAGCATTCATTCATCTGTGCGCCCACTATATGTTGTTAAAATTTGTTTTTTTTTGTTTTCTGGGGTGCAGGGGGTCGAACCTGCATCCTTCTTCTGGCTACGTTAGCGCGTCTGTGTATATAATTTCTCAAGTACCTAAATTACTATTCTGGCGTGCTATAGCTGCGTGAGATATCCTTCAAGTACATGAAATGGTCGATTTCTCTCTGGTTAACTTACGCGGAATTCGAACATATACACCACGATTAATGACCTATAGATGTCTACGTGTAGGAAACGCTATAACTAAATCTATATGTATACTTCATTTCACTAAATGTGACTTAATGGCGGTCATCCCTTTGTCCACTTTGATGTGCATTAAAAAGTGGGAATTTCAGTTAGCGCCACTTGTTATCGTATACGGCGAGTGTGGAGCACTGTTTTTCTGTCTGCTTGGCGTCACGTAGTACGTCAACTTATAGCAGCTGACCCCATTTGAGTTCTTGTGGATTATACTATAGTCTTACTGGTTCAAACTTCGAAGCAGTACTGTCATTTTATATACAGGCAGTTAACAACAACAACAAAATATCCTCTTCGTATGAGCAGACACACAGCAAATAATAATGTTCGTATATACGCGCGCGTATATACTTCATTCCAACGAAATCGGAAATCTGGTCTATATTGATATACAAGGCCGTGTTGGAAGGCCTTGTACCAAGATAGCCTTGTTTTAAGAGTGTTCAAATATATAAGGTCAATGTTTAAGCGAATGTTTGTGCACGCGTGTAGTATACACGCCATTACCATGCAATAGATATGACTGCGGAACTTCCAGGCTTACTTCTGTATAAAAGACATTATAGCATATGGAATTCTGCGATCTTATCACGCAGACCGCCGTGTTCCACGGCGCGCTCTCGAGCTCGAGACAGGGTCGTTGCTGCGCCTGTATACACGCGTGTTTACATACTTGGACGGGCCAGGCGGCGCATCTATTCTTGGCTGTGCCGGCGGGCAAACACGAGATAGGCAGCTGCGTAGCAGGTGAGCCTCTTGTCGCGCTTCCGTGGCCGCGCGGAGAGCCAATTGCCGTCTCCGTTTTGCCGATGCTTCATCCCATTGCACGTGACAGGTAGGCTATAACTGGACTGTCTGTGCAGTGAGAACCACAGCAATGTATTCGCACAGTGTTTGACACTTTTGTAAACAGTGAGCGATAGCTGAATGCATACGAGTGGGCACGCGTTCGCATACGTAATATGCACAGCGCTGGTTAAGTAAGCCTTTCGCGCCTTGTGTTTTGTCTATAGCTGCGCATGCTTTGAAGAGAGCTCCATCGCGACCGTGCCCTGTCAAAACCCTGCATGTCAATCATTTATTATAGATAGATAGATAGATAGATAGATAGATAGATAGATAGATAGATAGATAGATAGATAGATAGATAGATAGATAGATAGATACAGACAGAAAGACAGACAGACATAGATAGATAGATAGATAGATAGATAGATAGATAGATAGATAGATAGATAGATAGATAGATAGATAGATAGAGACAGACAGACAGACAGACAGACAGACAGACAGACAGACAGACAGACAGACAGACAGACAGACATAGATAGATAGATAGATAGATAGATAGATAGATAGATAGATAGATAGATAGATAGATAGATAGATAGATAGATAGATAGATAGATAGATAGATAGATAGATAGATAGATAGATAGATAGATAGATAGATAGATAGGAATGAGATGTCACTGGCATGCTGTTGGATATTCAGGTCTAGTTCTGCCAAGTTCCCCATGTAACAATGAGAAAGGAAGAAAGGAAAGAAACGGAGAGGCCAGTAGCAGTGATGAATAAAAAAAAAGGCGGAGGGCTCCATAGTGGACGGTCCTTGGTCGATTTTATGCGTGTGAGAAACAAGCTTGCACGCGAATTACCTATTTTCGGGCTTCCAGTTGAAGCAATTTACAGGCCTAACTCATTAATTAGGTCGCAGGTTCGGTCACTGCCGGTGGCAAGTTATCTTTTCGTCCACTACTCTTTCTTCACGTTTAATTACAATTACTTTTAATAACGTCCCCCATACCTTCTTTGGCATCATCTGTCCGTTCTCCTTAATATTGTGTGTAGTAAAAAAGAAACGAGCCCTTAAATTTACTTTTTTTTTTGTTATTCCACTGCAATCGCTCGGCGGCCAAATGGCGCAGGCTTCAACGGTGCATCGGTCTTGCAGGAACCCGCCAGCAGCGATTTCGGATGGCGGGCAAGTGGCGCACCAAGTGGAGCGATAGGGAGCGCAACAAGTGAGGAGCGGGCCACCACGGGAGGAGGGCGATAAGGGGGTGCCGCCATTCTCCCCCGCCGTGCGGCTCCTCCTTTCGGCAACGCGGCATGCGCCCGCTCGTTCGTGCGAAAGCCAGGAAATGGGCAGGCCCTGTGGGCGGGGATTGAGGCCAGATTGACGGCTTTGGGGCCACCCGCCGCCGAGGTCTCCTTGCACTGCTGCGCGCTCCGATGGGGCGACTCGCGCGTGCCCGTCACTACGTGTTTCCCTGAGATCTCCTTGGTCAAGGTATGAAACACGAACTCAGTATAAATAACTGTCGGGGTTTAACGTCCCAAAACAGCCATATGATTATGAGAGACGCCGTAGTGGAGGGTTCCGGAAATTTCGACCACGTGGGGTTCTTTAACGTGTACCTAAATCTGAGCGCATGGGTCTCGAGTATTTTCGCCTCCGTCGAAAACGCGGCCGCCGCAGCCGGGACTCGATCCCGCGACCTGCGGGTCAGCAGCCGAGTGTCTTAGCCACTAGACCGTTGTGGCGTGTCACGAACTCTGCTGGAATATCTACGGCGTCCGCTCTGCCCTTCGTGCGTTAATCGTGCCTTAAACGATAGTTATAGACAACTATGTGACGTGGTAGGGTACGGTTGAACAGTTCGGGGTATATAAAGGAAGAGGGAGACAAAGGGCACATATTTCGTGAAAGTCGGTCACTTTTTGGTCATCTCGATGTAAAAAAATCGCAGCATATCCACGGAATGCATGATGATGAGTAGGGTGAAGCGTCCGTCCGTTCGTTCTTGCTTCCGGCAGTCCGTCTGTGCGACCGTTCATGCGTCCTTCCGTCCCTGCGTTCGTCCGTCCGTCCGTGCATCTATCTGTCCATCCGTCCGTGCGTCTTTACATCCGTCTGTCTATCTATAGTGAACACTCCAAGTACCGCCATCTCGCATCTTTTCATTATATATTCATCATATATAAATACCGCCTTCCAGCGGACATTTCAACGACTAAGCGAGAGGTGGCACGGCCGGACTAACTGAGTGGTATATCACTCAGTTAGTGGTAGTCAGTTAGTCTAGTTCCCACCTTTCACCGCCGCTCGTTCATTGTTCGGCCATACAGCCCAACCCTCGGTAAAACTTGCTAAAACCAAGGAGTTTACGCCCACCAATTTCGACATGACAACCTTTTTTTGGTAAAATTTTGCTCAAAGTGCGTGCTTCTGTTACAAGTCCTTTGAGGGGTGAAGCTCCTTAAGCCGTGGGTCGTGTGCCGGCGATGAAAGTAGTAGTAGTAGTAGTAGTAGTAGTAGTAGTAGTAGTAGTAGTAGTAGTAGTATAGTAGTAGAAGTATAGGTAGCCAACTCCACAGCCAGACTAGAGCAGCGGCACGCGCGCACTGTTTTGAATTGAGAAGGAAACCCGCACACGCGAATCATGAATAAAAAGATAGTTAATTGTTTCTCGTGAAATAACCTACGAAGAGGAGTACGGGTAACTTAATCTCCAATTAAATGTGCCTTGAATTTGATGCTCATATACTATTAAAAAACTATAGTAACAGAGGGACGCACTTTGAACACTTATGTGCCCAGAAAAGGTTGCGACGTTAAACTCGTTGGGTGTAACCTCCGTGATATTAGAAAGGTTGCGTCGCAGTGCCACATGCACACTAGCGGCGGTGAAAAGTAAGAGAGCTTCGCGCTCCCCCTTTTTATAGTGCTTGGAATGTCCGCTAGGTGGTGGTACGTCTATATATCATGAATATGTAATGAAAAGATGCGGAATGCCGGTATTTGGAATGTTCTCTATAGATGAACAGACAGATGGGCGGGCGTACAGACAGACAGAAGAAGCGGACGTACGGACAGATGGACGGCCGCATGGACGGTTGCACGGATGGACGAAGGAACGGAAAGGCGGACGCACGGAAGGAGGGACGGAAGTATAGGGATGGCCGGATGCACGGATGGACGGACGGACGGAAGCAAGAACGAACGGACGGACGGAAGTGCGGACGGTTTGACGGATGCTTGGCCATGTATACTCGTCATCATGCACTCCGTGGATATCCTGTGATTTTTTTCTTTAGTAAGCATCAAATTCAAGACAAATTATATTGGAGATTTAGTCACCGGTACTCGTCCCTGTAGGTTACTTCATCAGAAACAACTATCTCTCTATTTATGATTAACGTAGGTGGGTTTCCCCATGCATTCAAAAAAGTGCACACATGCCACTCCTCCTAGTCCGGCCGTGTGGAGGTGGCTGCGTATACTATACTACTACGACGCCTACTACTGCTACTTCTAATACATCGCGGACGCACGACCCACGTATTAAGGAGCTTTGCCCCTAAAACATGAATATACATCCATTTGCTTCTATAGTACACGCCTCTCGTCTTTGAAACTTTCAAAAGTGCATTTGTCTCAGCTATATACAGTTAAACACTTTTATAAGAGGCATGCTATGGGCAGCAATTCTCGTCTTTTATTTGAGATGTCTCTTATATCTTGTATTCATTTTCCTATCCCCCGTTACTGTTTTTCTTCTGTCTCTTGTATCATTTGTCCCTTAATTATATCAGTGTCTCTTGTAAAGGGGTTCAACCGTACAATCACTTCTGAATGGCGTATGCCTATACGTCAGGAGGGCTTATGCCCATGGTACAGGCGAACTGACCATTTGCCAGTCATCATCTCATATTGCACAGGACAGTTGGGCTACATGCATCACAAATGGCGCTACCGGCAGTTTAGTGGCCGCAAGGCTAAGTTCTCAATTTTTTCATTGTCTTCTTTTTCATTGGTACCTTCATCGCAATAGGATTTCAGGGTTTGTTTCACAGAAATGCCGGAATTGGTGCGGACGTCGTTGGTTGTGAGCGAGAAAAAAAATGAAGCAGGTGCAAATAAATAAAAATTTGTGGCTCAATTAAGTGAGAGTCGAACTCATGGCTCTTGTACGAGGCAAGCGAGTATATCCAGCACGCAGCGACGCAGTAAAAATCTACCACGGAGTTTATTTTAGGGGCGAAGCTCCTCAAGGCGGACCCGTTCGTCCCTCGTATAGTAGTGCGTAACATCTCTTACGCTTTGACCTGCAAGGTGCGTGCCGGTGGGAGATTTCTCCTGTGCGTTGTTGAAAAATAAAAAATTCGCAGCGTGCGCGTTAACTAAAAGCCGAATTCTCCCGTCTCTCATTCCCCATTAGCAGCCATTGGCATGTACATTGAGCACTATCTCACAAGAAAGGGTTGCTATACGTTATACTCGCTGGGAGTAACCTTCTTGGTTTTAGAAAGGTTTAGCGAGCGTTGGGCCGCAGTGCCATGAATACAGTGAACTAGTATATACGATGAACTCAAGGGGGTTAAAGGTGGGAAGTAGACACGAAGCGCAAGCCGTAAGAAAGTGTGCGTGTGCCACCTCTCGTTTAGTCCTTGGAATGTCCGCTGGATAGCGGTGCTTCTATATGCGGAATATATTTCGAAAAGGTGCGAGATGGTGGTACTTGGAGTGTTGACTAGATGGACGAACGGACACACAGACAGATGCGTGGACGGACGCACGGATGGCTGCACAGACGGGTGGACGCATGAACGAACGCAGGGATGGACGCACGCACGGACGGTCACACAGACGGACGCATGGACGGACGGAAGCAAGAACGAATGGACGGATGGATGCTTCTCGCCCCACTCTCCATTTCACTCCGTGGATATGCTGTCATTTTGATTTTGTTAACCCACGAGCTTGTCGGCAGCGTTGTCGGACACGTTCCACTGTTGGCAGAGCATCGTTGGCCACGTCGATCGGCACAAGCCTTACGGCACCTCGCGAGTGGCGTCCTATACATGGCCCGGTATTACGCAAGCGCCATTGAGTATACCGGAATCTAGAGTGCATACCGAAGTATCAGCTGCAAGTGTTTTCTTCCAAATACGACCTATAGGTCGTTTTCTTCGGAAGCATATGCCAGACGCGATCCGGACGCGTATACAAGAATATGCCGGACGCGATTGCATGCACACATGCGGTTGCATCCAGTGACGCGATCATCATTAATGCCGCCTAGCTTTCGTGCACTCAATTAGATGTTGCGCGGCATGCTGACGAAAAGGTAACAAGAGAAAGACGTCGACAGATGTGTGTACCCGTCCTTCATCGGCCCTGCATGCTGCCGTTGACGTGTCGCGGCGACATGCCCCTATAAAAGGCCGTGGCAGAGGCGACGACGTTGACAATGGCCCGCTCATTGTACCGATCGAGGACTGCGTGTGGATAAGAAGTGGAACGCATTACGATACCGAGTTGCTGCGAATCAGGCGAAGAGCTATACACCATCGTGAAGCCTCCGAGCATATCGGTCGCGCGCACTGCTCGTTCTGAGTTATTGTGTGCTCATAAATTAACATCGCCGCACGTCAATGAATCTCCGTCCGACAAAAGTATTCCCCCGTGCATTCGCAAGAAGTCTCCTCCCGCGAGAGCGCTGTCCCGACTGTTTTTTCAGTCCGTTCACTTTTCCGCCTCCCTGCATGCAGGCTCACGTATAGTGAACGCGTGCATGTACACGTGCTGCACCATTGAAAGCAACGACTGGGCGCGCGCAGTCGTGCGCGGCTCGACGGCTGCACGGGGCGCCAAAGCCGCAGCTACATGGGGTTTGCCCCGGGGGCCTACGAGGTGTCGCGTGCCCCGCCGGGCAATATCGATCGCGGCCGGAGCCGCCGTCTCGGTTTGAGCCGACCTGGTTTGAAGAGGAGGGGGGTAGCCACCGGGGCGCGTCATCGCGTCGCCGCCGGTTATCGTAGCCGTTCCTTCCCCTCCTCGTCCGCGCGTGCCCGGCGTCCCGATGCGGCCGCCGGCATTCCGGCACACGCCGTGCGGCCCCCGTTTGTTAGCGCGCCTCCGGCTTGTGCTTTGTCCCTCGGGTTAATTGTGTCACGTAGGCAGGCGCGCGTCCGACGCAGCAGCGACGCCGTGGCGCCAGCTTCGCGGTGACAAGTGATTCCGGAGAGCACCACGACATTCTTGTGCGCCGGGGATGTGTTCGAGAGGAAAGTGCACCGCTATATAGGTTGTGAGTTATATGTATATGCCTCCACGAGGGAACTCGCACGAAGCGCATCACGCGGGAATGTGTGTTTACAGCCACGTGGTGCATGCCTTTATATATATAGAGTAAGATTTGCGGTTGTATACACAGATCTGATAAAACGTATACACGTTTGCCCTCACCGGTAGGCGATTAATCTTCGTATATGTGTACC
Organism: Rhipicephalus annulatus; assembly: GCA_013436015.1. Lineage (NCBI taxonomy): Eukaryota > Metazoa > Arthropoda > Arachnida > Ixodida > Ixodidae > Rhipicephalus > Rhipicephalus annulatus. The sequence continues at coordinate 88,024 of WOVY01015295.1, forward strand.
ACTGGTCCGCAGTGTTGCCGCGATACTGTCAACGGCGTGCACGATTTGCAAACGCATGGATTCAGCGGGCATGAAACGCAGCCACGGCTTGCCTACAGAGGCAGACAGTGCTCCTACTTACATGTGTCCAACTGAAGTCCTGCCCGCGAACCTATCCACGCACATACCCGCGGGCGTTCTATCAACGCGCGAGGGCCTCTGGAGTCATACATCACGTATCGTGTGCTTACGCAAAACGAAGGTCGCTGAGGTGTACATGCGCTCGTACAGGCGAAAAGATGCGCCACCGGAAATGCGTGCGTGCGTGCGTGTGTGCGTGTGTGTGTGTGTGTGTGTGTGTGTGTGTGTGTGTGTGTGTGTGTGTGTGTGTGTGTGTGTGTGTGTGTGTGTGTGTGTGTAAGGGGGGGGGGACCTTGTGGTGTAGTACTTTCGACGTAAATCATGCAGTGGTGCATATTATGATAGACCTCATTTCTTTGCCTGTCCACTGACGCTCGTAAAGCGGCGTACTCCTCCTGCACTGCCAAAGGTGAAGTGGAATACGGACAGCAATTCCACTCCCTGTCTCCAATCAGTAGCCTACCGATCAAATATATATGCTTCCTGATAATGGATCGAAACAGAACCAACTAAAAGGTATAACCTTATATAGTATTCATAACTGAACAGAAAAAGAATGCGGCTATATATGTTGCGATTTCCGCAAAACGTGTGTACTCTGTCCTCTTGATTGCGTGATGTTCGTTGTAGTTGGAGCTCATTTGGCAAAGCCTCAGTGTTTCCGCAGGTGTATGTTCTTTTCCGAGCTGAGCTATGGGTGGTGTTCTGGCAGTTCGTATTGCTCCATGGAGTGCACTACAACCATCACTATAAACTACAAACTCCGTGAAACCGGGGTTATCCCAAGCGGAAGCAGTGCTCTGCATGCAGTGCATTTGCTATTTCAGGAGCGCATGCATGTTACAAGCGCTCGCGCGATGCGTGAAGCATGCATGTATATCACGGCGCTCAGCTAGAGAATCTCGGCATAGGACGCTTACGCAAGCCGCTGGGGTGTTCTATATATACCGGCCAAATATAACCTCCCCAAGATCGTGCGGGAATGGACATCCTCGATGCGTGCGAGCATCTAGGTCCATCCTGTATAGAGTATATATAGGTGGCGCTGTAATCTCTATAGTTCTTCACAGCTTCATACACCCGGACTCTCTCGCAAATGCGAACAAGATACAACTCCCGTTCACCATGGCTGCTCTTCGCCATCGGCCGATAGAAGCCGAGGCAGCCGCACACAGCGTTCTCGCTAAAACTGCGAGGAGCCGCTTCGAGCAGATGACCGATGATAGTCCTGCCATGGCGGATCTGCAGGGATAGAGGAAAGCAAAATGCGATGGCATGCAGCGCCGCTTGCGATCCCGCGCCTTTCGAGGCGCGCGATGGAGGCGGATGCTGGCGCGAATCTGGAGATGAGCGCATCCGCGTCGTGGCCATCCAGGCCGGACGAAAGAGAGCGCACCAGCTGATGGTCGGTGACGTCACACGACCGAATCTCGCTCTCCATCGGCAGCGTCAAGGTCGAGGGCGCCTTCGATGTATGCGGGCAGCGCGGCGCGCGCCCGGCCGAGATACGCGGTTGCGCAGCTTCCGTCTCCCCTCACTTAACTCCGCTTCTGCCCTGGAGGAAAAGCAACTGTGAGGTTCAATGAAGATGGATGCTGTCCATTTCGCTGTGTACTTGTAGCAGCTATACGTATACTATTCAGCGTGGTTGTGTCTATATACGGAGCGAACACTTTGTAACGTTCTTTCGTGATATATTTTCCGCAATGTATTACAGATCTCGCGCGGGCTTCTCTGTGTGTCTGTGCGAGTGTGGTATGCTCTGCTTCAGGCTATTCGCTCCCTGTCAAGAGGGGAGGGTGTGGAGAACCGGTGTCACTCTATGGTAATAAGGGTTGCAGCGCAAGTACGAAGGTGCTGGAAGAAACGTGAAACGAAAGGCGAGGCAAGGAAAGCAAAGAGGAAAACAGAGTGCTCGTGTTGTCCTCTTTGCTTTCCTTGCCTCGCCTTTTGTTTCACGTTTCTTCCAGCACATTCGTGCTTGCGTTGCAACCCTTATTACCAGGGAATTTAACCAACTAGCCCAAATAGCCGTTTTTCTTCAGGGTCACTCTACTGAAACAAGCTTCGCAATCAATTCAAGAATAAAAAAAACGAAGCATATCCACGGAGTGAATGATTATGAGTGGGGTGAAGCGTCCGTCCGTGTGTCCGTTCGTCCGTGCATGCGTCCATGCGTCCGATCGCGTTCGAGAATGCAGACGGCGCGCGGGTAACACTGACTAAAGCAGAGCGTAAGCGTCTTCAACGCTCCCGCCGCCCTGCTTCGTCCATGCCCCACCAATAATCCGCCATGTATACACGGCGACTATCCAGGGGACTGAGGGAGGCACTCGTTTTCCGCCTACCCAGACACAGCCCGCGCAGCAGCCAATTGGAGAATAGTGGTACAGCGCCATCTAGAATATCGTCACTCAACTGCATGCAGTTTGGATGTAGTTCTATATCAGACAGTGCCGTCTATTATGCTGTTCGGGAGATACTGCCTTCTTTTCTTTCTCGTCTATTCTTATCTCGGTTACGCGTAACGCGTGACAAGGTTAGTCTAAGAGGAGCTTCGCCCCTAAAGAAAAAGGAGCCATGCATGATATGCTGCTTACAGCGGCTTGCCTCCATGGTCCCAGCCATTCCGGGGGCAAAAATTGGACGTGGGCAGTTCCTATATATAGGAATGAAACAGCAGGGGCATCGGCTGCCGTTATTGTCAAGAATGGCCTTGACTCCGCATTGGGACAGCTGCGGATGAGTAACGAAGCTGGTTTGGTGCCCTCTCGCCCTGCCCCTTTGCAATTTCTCCCCTGGCGCTAGTCTATGTGCATATAAATGTATTCCCAAGAAATTGGATCCTCTTTTTTTTTGGGTGGAGCTCCCTATGCCATGGGTCGTGCGTCCGCGATGTATGTAGTAGTAGTAGTAGTAGTAGTAGTAGTAGTAGTAGTAGTAGTAGTAGTAGTAGTAGTAGTAGTAGTAGTATAGGTAGCCACCTCTACGGCCCGACTAGAGGAGCGGTACGCGCGCACACTTTTCAGTTGAGGAGGAAACCCGCGCACGGTATTCATAAATAAAAAAAGTCACAACTTTGACGCAAAGGAGAAGCAATGAACACGATAGCAACAAATCGAAAGGTCACGCGCACAATGGAAAGCAAATCGAAAAGTGCCCCGCGTTTCTCACGCACAAATGACGCACGAATAGTACTCACAGAAACGGATGCGTGCGAATAAGCGTCTCATTTGTTACTTTGCTGTGTCTGAAAAGCGCGCGCTTTTTGCAAACGGAGACTGCAATGATTGTCCTTTGTGCACCCGGTAACTGCAGCAGAAACAACGTGGCCACGCGCGCTCATTGCGCCGTCTTGCTGGTAACGCAGAAAACACAATTCCCCCCGAGATGCTCGTGAGCAGGGGTAAGTGGTAGATATAAGTAGCTTGCTGTTTGAGCCGTAAAGGACTTGCTCCTGGGTGGCTCTGTGGTGAATGCCTCGCTCTCACGATGCAGAGCTCCCACGTTCTATTCCGTGCACCGGAGTGTCTTTTTTTCTGGATTTTTTTTCTTGCGTTTTCATATATTTAGATACTTATACGCAGCGCCATGAATATAGTGAACTATAATATAAAGCCATGAACTAGGGGCGGTGAAAGGTGGGAAGTAGACACGAAGCGCGGGCCGTAAGAAACTGCGCGAGTGCCACTTCTCGTGTAGTCCTCGGAATGTCCGCTGGATGGCGGTACTTCTATATGCTGAATATATAATGAAAAGATGCAAGATGGCTGTACTTGGAGTGTTCACCAGATGGACGGACGGATGGGTAGACGGACAGACAGACGGATGCACGGACAGACGCAAGAACGAACGCAGGGACGAACACACTGATGGACGCACAGATGGACGAACGGATGGACGGAAGCGAGAACGAATGGACGCGGACGGACGGACACTTCGCCCCGCTCAGCATCATGCACTCCGTGAAAATGCTGTGATTTTTTTTTTCTGCTGGCGCGCATGCTCATAAACCGATATGTGTAGGAAGGTTTGCTCGCTTCATAGCTGTTACAAGATCAACTCGAATCCAACAACGCACGCTCCATCAATGTTTGTTAGATATGCGTTCCTTCGACGGTCGTCGCAGCCCTTTATCGGCTCTCTGCTCTGTCCGCGGACTCTGAAATCGCCGTGGCGGAAGACGCGAGGAACGCATAATGTTTGCACTGAGGACGCGGCATGCTATCCCTGGCGCAGTAACCCTCCGCTTGCGCCGCTCGACTGGAACTGCAATATACCCTCACGCTTCGTGGTCGTGCTCCCGTTCGCGTATACACGCGGGTTGCCTTTCTGCAGCGTCGCGGAACCAGTTCCGCAGCTGTGCCGTTCCTCCTGGCAACAGCGCAGGCGGCGCCGATATGCCGGCGGAGGCCAAACACTCCAAGGCGCGCTGCAGTGCACGCACATGCGCCCCAGAGCTTATCTAAATCCTTTCTCCGCTCACAGCGAAATAAACGGGCTCACATCGATTGCGCGGCGCAGCACGATCGATCTCTTACGTAGAGAAATGTGGTGTGTGGCTGTGTATGCATTTTGATCGAGTACAAGAGAACCAATTGATAAGAGAAAAGCGCAGAGATGGGACACCGGCACGTGCTCCGTCGTGTGTTTTGTTTGGTATACGAAACACTCGCTCGATACAAGAATATGTTATAATACTTAGCATCGTTCACAGACGATCGAGTCGTCGTTGGTGATGTCCCATACGTGGTCTTCGCATTCGCCAGCGCGAACTTTCGGGTTTCACACCGCATGCGGTGGGAAAAGGTTTTCCTCTCTGCCTCCTCTCGTCTTCTTTCTTGCACTGCACGTTTCATCGTATTAGTTCAGCACGTACCTATCAGCCCAATTCAAGACGCTAGTACGGTCCTCTTGCTTCCATCACTAGTAGGTGTATGCACTGAGCCTTGATCCGCAAGAGGGCAACACTATCGCCGCGCCATTTTGAAGGTCCGTTCGTATATACGCCCCGTCCGGCTGTCCTTGTTCGGGCGTGCAGAAAGTGTTCCGGAGGTCTTTAAGCATCCAAGTGGCAGTGCGCATTTCGAACGCAGTGCGTGCAGCATCCTTTTTTTTTTTTTTGCGTGTGCGGCGAGCGTGCGGACCATAAAAATGGCGACCCCGATGCTAGCGATCCTCGCGGATGGCGTCGCGTGCATACCCCGTGTAGCAAGGGGTGCGAAGTGAAAGGGAGGGAAGGAGGGGGTAAAGCATATAGCATGGTCGTGCAGTGGCGTAAATCGTGGGGGGGTCAGGACCCCCCGTGCGTTCATGCTGGGGGAGGGGAAACCCCATGCAAGTGCCCCCCCCCACATCAGACTTTATCCCATCCGAATTTCTTGACAATAGAGAACAACGCATTTTCTGTAAAAGCAACTGTGCAACCTGAAGCGTATAACAGAACCTAACAGGTCCAGCCGGTACACACGATGGGTAACACCTTCATGCGTTAGCACAAGACGTGTTACCAGTTTTATTGCATGCTTTAAGTCGAGTGACACAGCTGCAAAATTGCCAGCGCGCCTGCCTACGAGTTGAGAAACTAACTTCGACCTGAGATGTCACTTGTATACTCTAGTATACTGTTGTATATTCACGACTATTTGTCCAATCGGGTGCCGACAGTCATGCTCGTTTATTATTATTATTATTATTATTATTATTATTATTATTATTATTATTATTATTATTATTATTATTATTATTATATGTGTGAATCCACAGCATTAGGTTAAACAATTAAAACTAAAGCATATGTATAAAACCAAAATGGCCGCCTTTCCAAAATGTGTGTCCACCCTTGTGGTCTTTTTAAATTTACACCATTGTAGTTGTGCAATAGTATAATATTGTGATGAGATAAAGTGATGCGCAGTGGGACACTAAAAGAGTCGCAGGACAGAGAACAAGGAAGATGAAGTGCTTAGAGTGGTGGCGACAATGACTGCCAGTATAAAGCCGTGTCAAAGTGTATTTCGCTTGTGTGCGTTTAGTGGCCGTTTAAAAATCACGGGAGTAAGATAAGGAAGCAAGGGCGAGGAAGACGGAAAGTAGGCGGGGGAGAGTCACTTGCATACGGTAGTGTATGGCAAGAGGTTGGGAAGTATGGGGAGGAGGACAAAAAGGACGAAGGGTGCCACTGCACGAACGTTTCGTTTCCCGCCATGCTTAGACGCCGAGCAAGCTGGGCAGTGGGCATTTGGACTGCCAAAGCCATCGTCTCTGAAGGGCTGGAGATCAGTACTCCACACCTCCAACTTCCAGCTTGAGTGCAACTGCATACTTCTTTTTCTTATTACGTGTTTGCGATGGTTCTAACGTACACGATGAGCGCGCTATGTCATATTTTCAGTTAATCGGAGAGGCACATTAAAGAGCCATCAAAGAGCACAACGATTTTTCGCGTATTAGTAAACAAGAATTTCACAATCCCGAAAACACCAGTCTTACCACTACAAGACGCCTAATAAGCGAGGAAACGCACGAAAAAGAAAAAAAAAAGTACGTCTGGAGACGCCACCTTGAGATTCCCGCTCCAAACAGTGCTTGGCGCCATGAGTTTCGAAGGCGTATACTGGGTTCTTACGTAGCTTCTAAACGATAAATATTAGGTACATTGTCATCTGTGGATGCCATAGCCTTAGCGTATATGAAGTTTCAGAAAATTTCATCGAGCCAATGTCGTGAAAATATGAAAAAACACATTTTGAAAATTTTGACGTCCGAGACGCGCGGAGATTTCAACGCCAAATGGAAACTTCAAACTTGATTTTCTTTGCCAATAATTAACCTATGATTGTGAAACATGTGGCATTGGAATTCTCAGAGTGCACTTTGTCAATCTAAACCAAGTCATAGTTTCTCTATTTAAGCATTCTTGCTCTTTCCGCGCTCAAAATTAAATCGCGTGTTTCGCCCTTTTACAGTGTGTGAGAAATCCTGCGAACGTGCCGCGCACTACTCAACACGTGCGGCGGTAGGCCTAAAGTGAAGCAAATATAGCCGAGAAGGGGTTTGCGAGTAATTTCTCTCTCTCTCTCTCTCCTTACTTTCCATTTCCGGGCCCTTCCTCGCTGTCCCCTCGTTGTCACCTGACGGGTCTCTTCAGAGAGAGAGAGCGTGAGGCACGCGAGTGGTGCAATCTCGTGGCAGATCGCGGCGAGGCGACCTTGACGCCAACGCAACATCGCACCCGCCGCCGCAGCGGCGTCAGGACCCGTCGGCTGCGCAACCCCGCTTCCCCCTCGCCCGCCTCCGATTTGCATACGCCAGCAGAGGGTGCCGTAACGGCGAAAGATCCGCCGGGCCTGCGCGCGGCCGCTTGTGAAAGCGCCGCTGAATGTATCGTGTTTCGCCGCTTTTGCTGGCTCTTTAGCAGATTCTGTATCTAGAAAAGAACTGCTTCTATCTAAGGGCGTGTCCTGCATTTCACTGGCAGGAAAGGTGCGTGTGCGCGTCTGATAGAGCGTCGAGTCGTCAGAGTCAATTTTATAAGACACGCGGCAGACTAGTGTACACTGAGTCCCAAGAGTTCTAAGCGCTAAACAGAATGGTGCGATCGACTGAACGCATATAACAAGAGTGGCCAGTTTTGCAGATGATTGGTGGACTTTGGGCTTCTTGTTTCGCCGAGTCGCTTGTGGAATTTTCCAGTTGCTTGCGGCGTTTTGGTATATGGTACGGTATGTAGAACTTTATTGAAGTCCTGAGGATCAGTCCAGGACTGATGCTGGCTGCTCCCACGTCGGGACAGAGAGGCCAAGCCCCTCTGCCGCCACACGGGCCCTCTGGACAGCTCCGAGTTGGTCCCCCAGCGCGTCAGTGTGCGGCATTCGCTGCCACCACTGTTCACCGCGAGAAGCCGCACCGGGAATTGCCGAGCAGCGCCAGAGCATGTGTTCAAAATCGAGCAAGCCCCAACACTTACTACAATAAATCGAAACCCCGCAGTCCGGATTAATTTTATTTACGACGACCGGGTTGAGGTACGTCCACGTCTGCAGAAGTCTTAATGTAACCGCCTGTGGCCTGTTAAGTCTAGAATGTGGCGAGGGGAATTCCCTGCGCTCTAAGTAATAATGTTTGGTTATATCGTCGTACGTCAACAGCTGGTCCCTAAACTCCGGAGTGGGAGATTCAGCCGCCTCAGGGATTGCACGGCACACTAATGCCCCTCGTGCCTCCCTGTGCGCCACCTCGTTGAGGTTACGTAGGGATCTTTCTACTGACCCCGTGTGCGCCGGAAACCAAGTAATGGTATGCGGAGTGATGTCCTTACCCTGCAGCAGCCTGTAAGCCGGTTCGCTAATAATCCCCCTCGAGAAGGCTTTAATGGCAGAGTGTTGGCTTACTTGCATTTTTCCAAGGTATTTAGTTTTATTTTAGTGATCAGCATCTCGACCAAGATTCTATGAACAACTTATGTCGGAGATACGGAAAATGCTGCACTCTATGCGGTTCAAAAATGACATGTTTACCATGTCAATGCCGGCGATGGCCATTTTGTGCTATGTGTCCCATGGCAGAGGAGATGTTTCCGGAGTAGGGGGGGGGGGGGAGGGCAGGTGCCTGGTGTGCCACTCACGGCTACGCCACCGGGTGCAGGTATGTCACGGTTCTATCCAGCTATAGGACGTTCCACAAATTGGGCAAACATAAGTATAATTGCTGGCGCATTTATTTGCAAAAATAGTTAATTTGTTACGAGGTACGCCATATAGTGCAGGGATACGGAAATTTTGACTACGTGCGATTCTTTTACGTGCTTCTAAATATGTAAGTACACTGGCCTCTATCGTTTATCGCCTCTATCGATAATTCGGCCACTGCTGCTGGGATCGAACCCGTCACCTTCTGTTCAGTGGCCGCGAGCACCGTAAAAATACGCATATCAGCGACCACAACTGTGCGAAATTCGGCCGGCGTATTTGAGCTTTGCCATATATATATAGATGCAGCTGAAATTGATCACCAAATAAAAACGCGGAAGGCGTAGAAGGGTCAGGGGTGAAGATGTCCATGAGTGCATGCCGTCACGACGTTGTGCACGTCACTGAATCACGATGGGAGCTGGAACGGTCGCCGCAATCATTGACATGCGGCAAGCGCAACGCCGCTTTTAGCAGGCGGGCGATCGACTGTATACGTGTCGTATAGCTGATCAGTTGTATACGAACGCCAAGTCAAACGGGGCCAGTAGCTTAACACATTGTTAATTAAGTGACTGCGCAAAGGCCGAATGACGTCTAGTGGCGTGTTTACCCTTTCCGTAACGCTCAGTCGCTGACGCAGCTTTTCCTCCCCTCACCCCTTCCACAGTGTAGGGTAACCTCCCTGCGTTTGTTATATTTCTCTTTTTTTTTCTGAGTAGTGTTTCCTTCTGCTCCTCTTTAGCTCTTATTCTCTCTTTCTCGCTGCCCTTAGAGTTATACTAGATCGTATGTGTGCAGCTCTAATGCCTCTCATTATGTTGTTTTCTTTTCCGTTTCATTATTGGTTCTAGTGGTTTCGTTACTTTTTTTCAATATTAACGTCATGATAATGAGATAGCTGGCTATAACGCAGATTCTCCCCCCATGTGTTTCTTATATATATAAAAAAAGCGTCGACGCTTTATGTCTCTGCACATACAGAATATACATATAACACATGCCACGACCACGTGTATTCTACAGATGTTCGTTGCTGCAGTTCTCTTGTCTGCTTGTATTTGTATACACTGCTTATCAACCCAGTTATACAGCCTTCTGAATCTGTGATTGTAGTCGCGAAGGTCGTTTTACGAAGAAAAGTGAGCGTGTACAGATATGCGCGTGCGAAACGAAATCCATGTACGAGCATTCTGCTTCATTCTCCCGGTACACCGTGGTCCGATTGTTCACACAGATAGACGCGCAGGAGCGCACGCTACCTGAATTCGAATAAGTCACAATCCTATAGGAAGGCACCCCAACTGTAGAGGAAGAAGGCACGGTGCAAATCGAGCTGGAACGCGTGTGTGTGTGTGTGTTATAAAATGACATTCTGAAACACACGCACGCAGGGCGTTGGTAGGAGTGCTCTTGTTTCTAAGGCTCCTTCGTGAAGCCTGCGTAGAGGTCAGATTCCTGCATGCTCTGCGTTACCTTCGTGCGCATCATACGATTCCCTACACGCACGTCTACTCATACAGAAAGAAACACCTCCCGCAGAGCGTTTCGGAGGGGCAAGTTCGCTGTACCCGAAGCGTTCGAGGTTATCGGCGCTGAATCTGGCGAGGAGGAGCGCTGCAAAAGCTGTCGTCAGGTGTCGCGGTACCGGTGGGTCTTTATTTATTTATTTATTTATTTCTCTCCTTGCGCTGGATGAAAACGGGTTGCGGCGCAGTTCCTCGATCTAACCAGAGAAGTCACCAGCAGGTGCGCTTCTCGAGGCGCGATAAGAGGGCAGCACGTACGTGCGCGCGCGGTCGTCACCTCGATCGCGGAGAGCGCGTCCTCACGCGGCTTGCATACTAACCGCTCCTCGCTCCGTCCCTCCCACCCCCCTTAAACAGGCCTGTCAGGTTGCGTTATTTAGCACTCCGCTGGTTTGGCGCCAGCCGCACCGCACGGGGTCCTCGCGTGCTACGTGTTTCTCGGCATCTATCTCGCCGTCCATCTGGTCTTTAATCGCGCTGCATACGTGCCTTGTGCGTGCCTTTCTTTAGCTTGAGCAGAGTTGATTGCTCTCTCGAATGCTGCTGCTGCTGTTGCGACCAAGGACGGTGCGCGAAATGCTTGAGCTATTCGTCTTGCCCAGCCTCGTGGATACGTTTATAGTGTCACGTTGCGTGAAGTGCAAACGGCATTTTTTTTTTCTATTTCTTCCGTCCGAGGCGGCTGATACATCGTTTTCAGTGGTGGTGTCTATAGCTATACAACAGTGTTTCAGCTGTTCGACCTTGGCGATACGTATGCCCTGCACGCACGGTGGCGCGCGCATCGACGGCGTGTGTCGTTGCTCCGTGCTTGTACCACGTGACTCAGTGGGCCACATTCGTTGTCGTTACTATGCGGCCGGAAAACGACGCCAGCGAAAGCAAGTTCTGCAGAAGCTGCATTTTAAAACCACGCTATGCGGAATTACACGTTTTGCATAAGTTATAGCATAATTATATTTGAGGTATTTGCGTGCTAGAACCACCGTATATGAGGCAGGCAGTAGTGGTGGGCTTCGGTAATTTCGACCACCTATATGCGTTTTTTTTTTACGTGCACTGCCCCGCCGCGGTGGTCTAGGTACTCGGCTGCTAACCCGCGGGTCGCGGGATCAAATCCCGGCTGCGGCGGCTGCATTTCCGATGGAGGTGGAAATGTTGCAGGCCCGTGTGCTCAGGTTTTGGTGCACGTTAAAGAACCCCAGGTGGTCGGAATTTCCGTAGCCCTCCACTACGGCGTCTCTCATAATCTTATGGTGGTTTTGGGACGTTAAACCCCTCGTATCACCATACTTAAGTGCACTTAGATTGGACAGTATACGCGGGCCTCTTGCCATTTCGCCTCCGAAATCCGACCGCCATGGCCGGGATCGAGCACGTGACTTGACATACAGCAGCAGAGTACCATAACCGGTGAGCAACCATGGCTGTGTTCCGATTCTTAGACAGCACGTAGACAGTCTACGCAGACTGCTTAGAAGACCGCACCGAGCCCATGCTGTCCGAGAATTGGAACACGTTTAGACAGCTTTTAAGCGACGGTGCACCACCTCACGTTGAGAAGAAAAAGGTAAAAGAAACAAACGTAACAGTTGTAAGTTCTGGCTTGTTTCTTATTGAAATCAAAAACAAATAAACGTTACTCACATTGAGCGTCTGGGAAAGCGTCTGCTTGTGTGCACCATTCTGGCGAGATTTGATCTATCTGAGTGATTTGCTGAGCCACCATCTTGTTTAGACTGCGAAGTAGCCTGCATCGCATTTGTCTACAATGCGGTCTTCTCGGAGCTACATGTCTACTTTGCCGGCTACGTGAGAATTGGAATGGGACTTAAGATGGCCGCTGTCCTTTTAGCTGTCTATTTAGCCGTCTACGTTGAGTATTGGAACACAGCTCATGCATGCACGCCGGACTGATACTAGCATGCGGTATAGATAAATACGCATGGAAACCAATTGTTTTCATGTGTCATTTCGTCATCTTTCTTGTCATCGACGGAGGAGGATGACAGCTGTCTTTTACGCGACTGGTCCATGAAGGATTCATCCTGTCCGATGACTTTTTTTTCTTTCTTTATTCTCATAAATATAGTTTTTGCGACATAGAACTGTTCTTGAGGCAGAATACTTTGTTCGCACTGTACTCCGTTAGGCATGTGTTGTGTGTGAAGACAGGTTTTGTCTTGTGGAATCTGTTATGTATCCAGCAGTCGAACGGCTCTGTGTTGATGTCGGTGTCGTTTGGCTGCACGCAGCGCCTCCCGAGTTGGGCCTGATGTCAGAGTGGCAGGCGGTGCACTTTCGCTTCTCGGAAGCGGCGCTCAACCTTCACGTGTCCAAGGCGCATCTCTGGGTGTTCGTCAGCTCCAACCAGTCGCTGTCTTCGACGGCGGCCGTGTGGGTGACCCTCTACCAGGTGGCGAGGGACGCCGCCGCCGTGCCCGAGTTGCACCTCGTCAAGGTACGCGAAGTTCCTATATATGCTGCACACGAACCGCTTACATTGTGAACGATGCGCTTGAATTACGTCAGCGTGGCCTTCCCAAGCATTGAGCGAAACAGGGGGAACCGATCGAGAACTTGTTTCCTCAGTCGTTAGACGCAAGATAATGAAAGCACCCGATAAAGAAGCTAAGGAATGTACGGGGGACATTATTTGTAGGTTTTGATGGTAGTGTAATAATTATGACACGTGTGGAAAATGCATTAAAGAACGTATATAGCACCTGCGGCAGGTTGAGTTTTCATCCACTATATGTCCGTTCCCGTTATGCCATAATTGATTCACTACAGCGAGAACCCACAGATTAGTGTACTCTGACTTAGACTCATTATCTGTAGGTTTCAGTGGGCTGGGTCCTCCCAAACACTGGAATACAGCGTTGGTGTTTCCATCTGAGCTCAGCTGCCAGATTGACCCATTGTGCCACTGTTCAATCATATATAGTCTGTTCGAGAAGTTGCAAGTTCGCGGCGTGGCATGTTGTCCCGTCTTTACTATTATGCATTCGGTATACAAGAGAAGGAAATGTTGCAGTACACAAATAGGATGAGGGCTATACTTGTCTTGTTAGTGAAGGCTACATGTATTGTCAAGGGAAGATGGTACCTTCGAGAGATCAAACATTCTTGAATGCTGCGTATCGCTGAGGCCAACGTATTGACAAGCGGATTTGTCAAAACTGCAACGTCACAGCTGAACTTCTCAAGGCTGCAACTGTTTAACTTGGCTCTTGTGTGTCTGCCTTAAATAGGCCCTGTATCACTTTTCCTATAGTAACCACCTAATGACTTGTTTAAGTGAGCTTATTGCCTCATGAATCGACCCCCGAAAAATATTTTTTTTTATGGAATCCGTGGAGTATAAGAGTAGAGTTTCGGGATACTTGTTGCACGCTGCCATTTCTTTGTCTCTTATTTAATCCCGACTTCTCTCAATTTTCATGCCGACTTTCATGCAATTTCATGCAGCACTTTTTTTTTTCTTTTTTGAACGTGTGACTTTACTTTCAGCGTGATCGCGAGCGCCCACGTGGCGGCCTCCCACGGGCAGCCTCGGTGACTGTGCGGCTCGCGATCTTCAAATAAGCCAATAGCCGTAAATTTCGTTATATGACACGGCCACTTGGGTATCTGACATCATTCGTAGAAAGATGGGACAATTTATAGCTGGCTTTCAAATTTTATTGTAAATTAGAGGCTGTGTTCCGCGCTTATAATGTATGCCTCGCGTGTTCTTAGAAACCCCGACTACCGATAGGCAGCGTTTTGTGACCATTCTGAAAAGGTGTTTCAGGGCCCCTTTAAAGTTGATAGACGCTGAGGTATATAGGCAGACATGCCGACCCTAGCGCGCGTATATTATATGCTTAAGTATATACAGCCGTACGGTTTTGTGCTCTCCATGCACACACAGCGCCTTCTTCACTACGGCATTATATCAGCTGATTCTTATTTTTGTTACCGCTTAACTATACTTGACCCGCTATCGTACCCCAGCCGCACTACGTACGACGTCGTTCCGTCATGTCGAGAGTGGCCGTGCGATGCAGGACCACTCTCGACATGCTGTCTCTGGAGTGTGTTGTTTCGTTTCTCAGTGCATGTAAGACGCGCTCGCAAGCATGGGCGTCGGCAGGGGGGGGGGGGGTGCAAAGGAGGCACTTTCCCCCCTCAAGCCACATCAGCACATGCCCTCACCCAAGATACAGTATTGCTCTGCCCCCATCCGCGATGCAACACTAGTTTGCACCTCTCAAGAGAAAATCCTGCCGACCACCATGCAGCGAAGTGAATCATGGTGAAGAGGGGGCCATAATGCCGCTCTCGTGGTTCCCTTTCATTTTTTATTACGATTACTTTCCCTCCGCTTGCTCCCTACAGCTTCGACTGCGCGAACCGGTTCCGAAGGCCCTGACGAATGGTGACAGCGGGGCCACTCCCCACCCATCCGGAGCGCCACTTTTGTTCGCCCCCTTCGATGAGGATGGTGATAATGATGCTCCTTGGAGTTTCGGCACCTTCAAGGTAGAGGTATACACGCACTGAACGCCCCCGCTCGCCCTCCTTTTTTTTCTTCGTTTAATTATTCCCAGCCTATAATATTTCGGCCGCCTCACCAGTGTGGCGTTCAAATCGAAGAACGAAGTATAGCCGCCTTGCATTTTTGCGAAGCCGCGGCCCACATTTGTATAGCGAGGCAGCCAGGCTCTCAATAGTAAAATGGCATCACCCTTCGTGTGCCCTACAGCGTTCCATCCTTCAATGCCATATAGACGTGTCAGCACGCCTAAAAGGAAGTTATACCTATTCACGGTGCAGCTAAAGCCGTAAATCACATCCTCAGGCCTCTTACTTATCTGTTGACACAAATTTTTATTTTGATAGAAGTGAATCCGCGTGGTGGGCGTTTGTAGCACTCGCGTTGCGGTATATCTGAGCGGGTGGATATTGAAAAATAATAATAATAAAAACGACACCCGCTTGTTCACATGCGCACTACTGCGAAAGACGAATAGCAGTGCGGTACATGCCATGCCATCATAATGATGACCGTCTCGTTAACTGTTTCTCAGTGGTCTGTTTAAACCTGGATTTTATATGTGTGTGTTGTTCGTTGGTGGCACCAGGGGGCTCTTGGTAACCCGAAGCACATCTTCCACGTGTTAATTTGTATGCTCGTTGCAATCTGCGTGCATTCGTCTGTGGCAGGTGCGGACGAAAGAAGAGAAGGGCAACCTGCGGCGCGGGTTCTGGGTGCAGATGGACGCCAAGAAGCTGGTTTCGCACTGGTTCCGACATCCAAGGGATAACCTGGGCATCGTGGTGCACGCCTACGACTCCGAAGGCCGCAAAGTGCACGCCATCACGGAACCTCCACCTGGAAGAGAAGCCCTGGTCAGTGTTCACTGTAGACGCACATTTCTTGATAAGATCCCGCTTAAGGGGCTGGCTATATCCAATAAACCGGACGTTTGTCGCCTGGTTTCCTGGATATAGCTATAGCATTTGACCGGGATCGACCTGATTAATCGGGACGTATACAGCGCACCGCCACGTGTATAGCGTTTTATTTTTTGGGGGGTGGGGGGAGCAGCTTATAACCTCGCTGAACGTTAACCAAACGTCGACTATCAGCGCCGCGCTGAGGGGACACTGACGGTGCTCGCATTCGGGCCTTCACGGACGCCACAGGGCTTGCTTTGTCACAGCACGTTTCCCTAAATAACAGCGCGCGCCGGGTCCGCATGCGGCCAGCGGAAGAACAGCGCACGCATTCTCCGCAGAATCAAGCAGGCGTGCACGAATAAGGACGCGAGTCGGAGTAACTGCACTGCCTCCTTCTGGATTCCTCGGCGTCGGCTGTTCACTTAATGCGTCCTAGCGCGAACCTTCAGTAAAGCTCAAAAGACAAGGAAGGTCTCGAGACATAAAAGACAGCCCTGTGCGTCCGCTTCCTTAAGAGGTGAACGAATGGCTGTGTATATGTTTCAAGGTATTTGGCACATAAAGGGCTCTAAACCACACAGAGTTCAAAGGCGACAAAGTATATTTTTTTTTCTCGCGTTCACTACACTTCCTATACAAATGCCATCTTCTCCTCTCCACTTATTTCTTCAGAAAGCACGTGGAATGATCAGCACTAAGCATTGAGCCGGTCAGGACTTCGCGCTTTCCGCAACACGCTGCGATGTCCGCTTGCGAAGTCTCAAACGCGGAAAATAGTGTTATCAGTTTATCGCCCAGGGTAATCACGCGAGACAAGGCATGCCGGCCTTGCAACTGCACACCACGGCAAGGTATATGCGCGCCCATTCACCCCAGATACCTCTCGCGTATCGAACAATCGAGAACCTGCTCCATTTTCACGTCACGTGAACAGACAGTTGGCGTCACGAATTCTGCCGCAAAGACTGGAAACACTGGGAGAGAACAACGCCCTCTTTCTTTTTTCTGGCGGGGGGGAGGGGGGAAGGGGTTAAGGGGTTAAGGGGCTCTTGAAGGAGACAGCAACGTGTGAGAACATTCACTGGAACGACATGGTTGAGGCTGATGAACAGTTGCAGGTTCGAGGTTAGGAAGTACATTATTCATTGCAACACATACAAGTAAGTGTGGTGCATCGTCGGGGGAGGAAGGCAGAGGGGACACCACGTGACCGATGACCAGTAGGAAGACGCTCTACCACTTCGCCACCGCTGCGGTCGGTTGCGGGAAGCTTGGGGAAAAAGTATGTGCTCCGACCAGCATGCTAAGTGCAGCGCAGCTTTCTACAGAGCTGACGATGGCCATAATAATAAGCTGATAATACGATGGTCATAATAATAACGATGGCCATAATAATAAGCTGACGATGGCTCAGTATTCAAATGCTTGTTTATGTTCGTGTTTGGAACGTTCCTTCCTATATATTATTGCCTCGGCCTTACTTCCTCTTCGAAGCGCATTCTTAATTTTGACGTTTATAATCACGTTATTTACTCTCTATTGAGCATCTTACATTTAGAGAAGAACGGAAAAGATCGAAGTGTGACAGCGTCGGCTAGTTGATATGACATGACGATAGTCATAGCGCGAGAACAGAACGACGACAAAGAGACAAGAGGGACACAAAGGACACGAGTTGGAAGTTAGCGTTCGTGTCCTTTGCGTCCTTCTTGTCGTCGTTCAGTTCTCGCGCTATAACTATCGTCAGGAAAACATCGCTTCGGAAAAATGCGGTTGTTATTCAAAACTTTGAAAGCGAGCTTCTCCGCAGTGCTTTCTGTGATTGCTAAGAAAGATGACTTCGTCGGCCGAGAACCCTGGGCGAAGAGCTTCGGCAGTGCGACTCGGGCAACGTTGCTATGTCTCTTACCTATTGCTGCAATGTTCCGAGAATTTCAAGCATCAATCACCACCTTCAGCCTACTGTGTAATGGAATGCGCAGGACAAAGGTCTGTCCCCGATACCTATTGATTACCCCATGGCCTCGCGTACATGTCTCTTGCAAGCTGAATTCACTGTGTGGCCGGACGTTTCCTAATGTCATTATTCCGTTTAATCATTTGCCACAACTAGGCAGTGTCCGTTTTATTGGCACCAATTAGCGTAGTGTCATCACTGTACTAAAGCTTCACCTCTTTCTATGCAACGGATCGTCCGTAGTCTTGTCGTAGCCACGCGGTAGGTACATCACGTATCTTTCGCCTATGCACGTCATGTATCAACGACCTGTTTGACACATTGTCTGGATAAGCCCATCTGTTATCATCAAATCACGCTCACGAACGTTATCACGTTCACCACTTCGCAAAACAAAGCGGCGTCGCTGTCTTGTGTAGACTATCTTGCTCGCCAAGTTCATAACTGGTTCCTGCAGACAGCCATCCTTTCTGAACGAAGGAGCTCGTCATGGTCCAGATGCTTTGTTTTTTTCATTCATGAATACACGTGTGTGTCTACGCATACGCGCAAACGAGACAGAGAGTGAGAGGGACAGCTTGTCAGATGCTGCCGCCCGCATTACTGGCATCTTGCACGAGCAATGTTCAGCAGGCGCACCTCATCTCGCTTCCCACGGGGTGCGTAAATATCCGGCGTTCCCCGCCGTCGGCGGCGGTAGCAGACAGTCGACGGGGGGGTCCTCAGCCGCCGCGTCGAGTGGGTCGCTAGACTACCGCAATGCAGCGCGAGTTGCCGCCGCCGACGTCTGCGATCTTCTTCTTCTTCTTCCTAGATAACGGGACGACTTGCAAAACCGCGTCCCGACGCGCACGGGCCCCGGGTAAGATGACCTTAGACGCGAAGGTTTAATGAACTTGCGCCGAAATGGCCGGCCGTTGTCTATCTTGGCCGCGACGCGACGACAGCGACCCTCGCCTCGCGACGTCCTCGAGTGTTTGCCCCTGTCGCGATTGTCGCGCGCTGCCCGGCTGGAGGCACGCGCCCCCTGGAAGAACAGTTGTCATAGGTGGCGGCGCGATGGTCCTGCAGAAGAACAGTTGCCCCGGGGCGATGGTTCCTTCGCGGAGACACGTGTTGTTGCTAATGAGGAGGCTGCAGCTTAGCTAATTCAGAGAAGCTTCTTTTTGTGCATGAGTGAGTCTTGGCGACGAAGAAAGTATGCCGGGTGTAGTGGGGTGAGAAGGTGGGCTCGTGGCCATGCAAGTCGGTTATTGGGGACCAACTAAAGGAGATGAACTTATCCCGTGCACCATCAGCCACGATTCTATAAATGCTTGTGGAGACGCCGGATAGCCTTTCGAACATCTGGTTTATGAATTCGACAAGTAGTGTAGGCAATGCTCTCGTCCAAAAATATACCTTCTGGATTTTGTTTCAGACACGAGAGCATTTCTTGGGATACTTGGAAGCTGAAATTTTGGTCTGTATAGGTCTGTATGTCTGTCACACGATTGAATTACTCACACGATTCAACAAATCGGATAAAGTTTAAGCACTTGCTGAACGCGCAGCTATTTTGAACTGGTGGCTGCGTTCATACTTCTGAACATTGTCGATCGAAAAGCAAATATCACGCATATCTGAGGCGCAATATTAATACTCAAATATTAGGTGGTGTGTTAATTTACTAGAAAATACGTAAATACGTAATAGTGTTTCTTACGTTGTGCTGAAAATTCGAAGCTACGTACGAAAAAGTCTTTTGGCCGACGAGATGGTGCTGCCACCCGGCAGGACGGAAACGGTGAACAGCATCATGTGTGGCCGTGGATGAGACCAGGATTCTTGCAGAGGCCTGGATATGCGTTTTCCACATTAGAGCGCAAGCAAACTGCAGTGCTTTAACACGCTGTTTCCAGCAAGTCTATCTGTGATTACTCAAACAAACCACGTGGTTAGGAAAACTAGTTTTGCAAATTATGAAAAGGGTCTACTTTGCGGTTAGCTTGCCACTTGTAATACTATTTCATCCTGCTCCTCTCCTTACCGCTGTCTAGAAAAATTTAGCTTAAGATGCAAAAACGTTCCGCGATGACGTTCGTTTCATCGTGTCTCCCTTCTGTCCGTGTCTCTTGCAACTTTGTGCATGCAGTTAGCGTCCGTCCAGCGCTCTCCTATACAGCCTAATCTATACAGCTCTCTATGTCTCCCTTGTCGCAGGGAAAGTGTTTCCTCTCGACAGCTATCACCTCTGCGCCCTCAAGGGCGAGGCCAGCGTCGAAATTGCCGGGCGACCCGCTCAGATATCGCTGCCGATGCGATGCGCACTCGAGCGCGTCCGCGGAACCCCATCCTCCCTCCGCAACATGTACAGACCGTACACGGAGTGCCGAGTCGGCGGTTGCGAGCTGATATATGCAACAGTATCACATTGCTTCCGTCACACGGCTTCCCCCCCCCCCTTCCCCCTTTGATGCCGGGTAGAAACAGCCTCTTTTTTCGCGGTGGTGCAATCGACGACACACTCGACTGTATAGCGTGGGCAACAAGATTGCGGAATCTCACCCCAGAGCTCGTTCTGTGAAGCACATGTAGCGAACTTATCGCCGGATCCGTGTACAATCGCTGGAAAGAACGGCGGTGATCGCTTTCACTTCTCGAGGGACTCCGTGGATGAGTGGAGCATATCAGGGAAGCATATACATCGTCAATGCTGCTGCTTGCAATGGAAGCAGGAGCATATAGCTCCTGTAACATTTTCGATAGTTTTGTTTAGACTGACAAACAAATAACTTTATTTCAGTGCTGAGAGGCTAGGCAGCGGACCAATCAGATAGGTCCCCACCCAACCGTGTGCTAGTACCTTGTCGGAAGAGAGAGGCCATGGCTCTTCGCACGTTCATGGGCCCTAGCATGTAAATAGTGTCTGTACAACAAGGACAGTAACGGACGCACACATGCACACACGCACGCACACGCACAATGACTAATCTTAAAGTACAGGGAACGTCACAAAATGTTGAAGTCCGTGTGATCTCTGAAACACGTGTTACTATATGGACGAACTCACAAACACATTACAATTTACGCAATTTACATGACGATGTATACACACTACATGCATGTTCCGCCGCGTTGATTTGGTGGCTAAGGTACTCGGCTACTGACCCGCAGGTCGCGGGATTGAATCCCGGCTACGGCAGCTGCATTTCCGATGGAGGCGAAAATGCTGTAGGCCCGTGTATTCAGATTTGGGTCCGTACGTGGCCGAACCCTACGTGGTCGAAATTTGCGAAGCCCTCCACTACGGCGTCTCTCATAATCATATGGTAGTTTTGGGGGTGTTAAACCCCACATATCAATTATTCAATCAATCAATCAATCAATTAACACACTACATACATAACTTCATCAGCATGTAAGCACATATGTGCATCAGATGTTATGGCGAATGCTATAGCATAACTACAGTGATATGGCAGAAAATTTTATATACAAGAACACCCACTAATTCGGAGACGTACACATATATACAGTTAAAAGTATACATGCACATATTATGCATGTGACAGATACTATCTATAGTGACCTGACTACAAGAACCAGGCCAAATTTCTGTTTTTTTTAAAGTAGTTAAAGGTTTAGAGTACTCGGTACTCTACTATATATGGTAGAGCTTGAAGCCGTTCCTTGGTCCTCACAAGTACTTGACGAGGCCGCATCGACATAAATTTAGCGATAAATTACTAGTGCTGGATTCACATACAGTGGTACTATTGGATGTTTAGAAAAAGTGGTTAACGATTTAGAGTACTTGGTATTCCACTATGGGAGAGCTGAAAGCTGTCTCATGGGGGGAGGGGGGATAATAAGTGGGTAACGATTTAGAGCACTTGGTACTCTACTATGGGAGAGCTTAAAGCCGTCCCGGGGGCCTTGTTTAGCAAAGTTTATTTACAGCATGTACAGAACACAAAGGCTTCATACCATTCCAGTAACAGGGCACATCTATATATATCACGACTAACATCACTACGTTACAGTGAAGACATTTGCTCTAATATACATGATTATGTTGGCATACTATGGACTTAAATGAGTTACAGCTTTCGGTGACTGCCGATTGTACACACACGTCGGCGTAAGAAAATTGGGCCCCCAAATGTATGCCGGCCACACGCGTATTTGTATGCACCGTTTCCCAATAATAGATGCTTTCTTGTTCGTGCGCCTGTCACTAATCAGCTGTTTTTGATATGACAATCTGATCTCTTATCGGGGTCAATCGTCATTTCACGCTGCCAGGTTTCGTTGTTGCCTTTCGTCGCTGCAATTTCGTTGTTTAACGCACGACCATCGTTGTCGCCTGTAGCTGCAGAAGTGCAGCGCCGGCAAACATGTAAGTGAACGTGAAGAAAGGAAACGGTTTCTAGAGAGCATTGCGCAATATGATGAGAGAAAGAAGTGAAAAACAGTAAGTCAGACAGGCGCACGAAAAGCTTCTCTTACCCTCATTTTGCCTACACGTACACTTAATCGTCTCCCTCGCAAAGTGCTATTGGTGTGAAATGAGAACAAAAAGGTGTGATGTCCTGGATATATCTAGCACTTTCCACACGACATAATTGAGTCTATACAGAGGATGGGCTCTTAATTTTCTATTATTTATTTATTTTTTTGTCTGCGTCAAGTATAGGTTGTGTGGTAGGAGCATTGACTGCTCTTCGATAGGAGCGACTGGGCAGTATACCGAACTATCTGTATAAATACACATTACGAAAGGATCACTCACTGTAAGTCATTGTGCCAGAAACACCCGCCTCCCCCCTTTCATTATTATTGCAAAAAAGTGTGAAATGGTTCGATCGGTTTCGTATGACCGTTTCGCGTTGTTCACCGTGTGCCTCGTGGAGGAGCTGCGAAGTGCTCTTTAAACAAGCTCCAGAGAGTCGACGCCCTGCTATAAAGTATAAAGTAAACGCTTTCAGGAAAGAAGACGCAAGTGTATATATATATATATATAGTAATGAATTAACGTAGCAAAGAGAAAGGCCTACGAATTCCGGTCAAGGCCTTTTTAAGCATTCTACACAAGTTGAAGCTTCCCTGAAATATGTGTAAGTACACAATTTTTTTCAGCGCTTTCTACGTATAACGCACACTCTATATTGTGAAACTTTATTGCATTTCGCTTACATAGTTCGTCAATGCCTTCAGATATTCTAATTATGGGACAATGAGTGTTCTTCAAAACTCGGAATTCCGTCACAGGGAACATCACGAAATGTCCAAGTCCATGGGATGTTTGAAACACGAACTCACAAACGTATCACAATTTGCGCAATTAACTTTAGCCTGACCAATTTTACCATGACTCGAAACTACCAATTTGCTGAATATCAGGTGTAGCTCAAACGTATGGTAAGATGACTGCGCATTTGTACAATTGTGTGTTTTTTTTAATTTCTAATATAAATACACCAAAAGCTTATCATTCTTATCAAACAGTCTATGGGTATAATTTCTACTATTTCTAATATCTCCCGATTTTATTGCTGCTTTTCATTTTCCTTCCATAAGTTTTGTCTACGTCAAACATTTCTACAAACTTTTCCCAGCGCATGTAACCGCACAGCAAACGATGTTGTGTTTACTTAACTGTCTTCATCGTTTCCCAATAATTCGTTCGAGTTCTGTGAAACGTGAATCTGGTCGTAGCCTTTACACGCAAAGAGAAATTCTCCGTGGTGCCGTCCGTGTATACAGTAAATTTTCACGCCATTATCGGGTGTAAAAAAGGGCGTTTTACTGTCTCATGGTTAACACCTGTCACGCACGGGATAATAGCGTGTTGCAGGCGGTCGACGTCCTCGCATTCCGAAGGCATGCCGTATACTGCAGCAACTGGCAGACATATTTTCTAAGCGTCAAGTGTTGATCATCACAACGCTTGGATAAGTCTATAGTATTGTGCCGAAACTATATCGAGGAGGAGTCGAGAGTTTGTGACCGTCCTTGCCCTAAAGAAAAATCCAGTTCACGGTCGCACTCCGTGGTATGTAAGAATCTGCCACTGCGCATAATGCCCAGGGCTGTCTGGGAGAGATAAGGGCATGCTTCACGCGCTGACACACATGAAGAGCTGGCCTTGTTGTCACGATTAGACCACACGATAATACTCCATCTCTGCTCACTTGTCTGAAACGGGACCTCGGTGGTTGACCGTTTGCATTCCTATGCAAAGGTGACGATACATTGAGTTTTGTGCTATGTGTATTGAAAAGGCACTAGTACTAAAATACAGCCATTGAGTTGAGATGCATAGAAGGTGGTGGTGGTAGTGATTAGAAGATGAGAAATGGCACCTAATTTCTGCAACCCGGTCGGGAGCACGGCGCAGTGCCTATGCATAGAAGGCAATGTTGAATTTCAGGTAGTAAAAAAGAGAGAGAGCATGAAAGATCAGAAAACGTTTTTTTTTTTTTTCAAGCTTGCATGGTATGATGTGCCAGCCTTCTACATTGCACCAACCGCCATTTCAATTATTTCTAGCAGCCTCAGCTCGCTTGTAAAGAATTCGTAGATAACGTATACGCTGGCTTAGTATATACTGACTGAAAAAAATGTTTACTCAGCGACAGTATATAGGGGTTGAATATCAACCGTCATATTGACTGAACAGAATGTTCATTCAACATCGACCGCAACTGAACATTCATGATATATTTGACTGAATATTGACCGTGAGTCTGATTGAAAAGAATGTTCAGTCAATATCGTTCAATATTTAATCAATACATGTTTGTTAGAACAATGCACGCGATTGTGTTTATTGGTGATACAACAGAGGATAGCACTTGACAGTAATTTAGCCACAAGCCGACATTTGGGAATATTTGACATTAGCTACCATTTATATATGATTAGTCAGCATTACTCATTACTTTGCTTTATGATATCAAACATAAATCGAAGTTGGCCATCATTTTAACCAGCGTTGATCAGCACGAACTTATCGCTCGTAATATTCCAAACGAAACAGTTCAAGTGACGCCCACCTGCTGTCAGAAAGAATGGGCGCACATTTTTCGTCACAAACCGGGCACCGCGTGGCTTTTCTACGAAGACAATGTATCCGAGTAGATAAACTTACGAAGTTCAATGACGTGCAAATCGGCAGAAACGAAAAAAATGAGTTTATGTATAGCCGAGGATCATGTGAAGTTTGACGCGCCGAACGCTCGCGGGAGGTTTCTTGAAAAGTTCGTAGCCGCCAACGGCAACACTGTACGCAGCCGCCGAAACTTGAACCGGGACGTCCTTGGCCTCTTGTCGCGTGCCACTGGCCGTTTATCGCGATAAGGCGCTGGTAGGCAAACGAGACCAAGGAGGCTTAAAAAACCTCCTTGAACGAGGGCGAGCAGTCGTGCATGCATGTGCACACGGCATCGGGGATGTCTCGCGAAATGCATGCTCGCCTTTTCCTGTGCGAATTGCTTCACAACATGTGCCGTTCTCTCTATGCAGCTGCGTACACGTTTGAATATGTATAATATACAGAAATGTGTATTGGGGCAGCATTGTACTTGTGATGCCCCTCCACACCCTTGCCCGCCCCGCCGCGGTGGTCTAGTGGCTAAGGTATATACTCAGCTGCTGACCCGCAGGTCGCGGTATCGAATCCCGGCTGCGGCGGCTGCATTTTCGATGGAGGTGAAAATGCTGTAGGCCTGTGTGCTCAGATTTGGTGGCACGTTGAGGAACCCCAGGTGGTCGAAATTTCCGGAGCCCTTCACTACGGCGTCTCTCATAATCATATGTTGGATTGTGACGTTAAACTCCACCAATCAATCAATCACCCTCGCCCCTGCCCCCCCCCCCAAAAAAAAACAAAAAACAAAACGACCTTGTATGGTGTCTCCAGAAAAATTATGGTCGCGCATTATTGTGCCAAAAAATATATGTATATATTTTGCATTGGAATATTATGTATTATTAGCCCTGTAGCATGTGTCCAAATATAAAGCTCTTTTAAGCTTGTCTATCGACAAGCTCGCTGACGCCACGCAGGCTTGGTCTGACCGCTGCTTAGCTTTTTCAGCTTGCTCTGACGGCAGACTTGCCCCCAGGGGTGGTGCCAGGAAGGACCCCGTGAGGCGGAGAAAGGAGGGGGGGGGCAGCCGCCCACTCATTAAAAATATCCCCCCCCCCCAAGATTGTGAGGGGCGAACCAGGAGAGGATACAAAGGGGCATCGGAAGCAATGGTTGCCACGCGAACTCGACACATGAACAGAAGGACACGAATAAGACACGTTCCTTTGGCTAATTTTGCTCGTGTGACAAGTTTGCGCTGCGGATAATTGCTTCTAATGGTCTACCACTTTGGAACTCTTGTTCAAAAGGGTGCAGGCCCCTCCTCCCTTTTTTCACTCCCCCCCCCCCATCTCTAATGCGTAAAAAAGGGGCAGTAGCGACGTCCTGGCGCCGTCCCGGCGCGCCCTATGTGCACGCCGACTCCTAACGAGTGCGTGGCGTTCTCGCAGAGGCCCTTTCTGGTGGTGATGGTGGACAAGAACGGCCGCAGCCGGACGCGGCGCATGGTGGGCCTCAACTGCCAGGAGAACTCGAGCGAGGAGCGCTGCTGCCGCTACCCGCTCACGGTGGACTTCGAGGAGTTCGGCTGGGACTGGATCATCGCGCCCAAGCGGTACGAGGCCAACTACTGCAGCGGCGAGTGCCCCTACGTGTTCATGCAGAAGTACCCGCACACGCACGTCGTGCAGCAGGTCAACCTGTCCGGCTCGCCGGGACCCTGCTGCGCGCCGCGCAAGATCTCCGCCATCTCGATGCTGTACTTCGACGACAACCACAACATCGTTTACGGCGTGCTGCCCGGCATGATCGTCGACCGCTGTGGATGCTACTGAGGCGCCGCGCGATAGGTGGCCAGGATCTCCGTCCCCGGTCTGCCTCCAAGGGGGCCCCCAACTTCCGCCACCGCAGCAGCGTGCGCGGAAGACTGTGTAGTACAAAGAGACGTTACATTTACCATCGCGATAGTTCCGTCCCATGGACAATGCCGGACCGTGTTGCTTTCTGTTGGCTGTGTCGCCTGCGCGGGGTGTCTTTTGCCAGTGTCCTCTGTTCCAGAGCATGCTGCTGAGGCCTTCCGCATCTGAAGACCGCTCCGACAAGCCCCCATGGCCAAGCGTTCACCCAGTGATATAACAGCCGTCGAAACGGTTATATTCGGTATCAAAGCACCCGAGTTCCTTCTCGAAAAAAAAGGAGAGGGACATGTCGTATGACCCTTAGTTTCGTATTTCAAAATGCCAGCAAAAGAATTGGGGCAAGGTGGTTTGCAGGCGTCAGGGCATACGTTCAACCAAGTGCTTCACATGTGAAAGTGGGCATGCAGCTGTTGAAAGGTCTGGACGTCGAGTTGGTATGACGCATATATACTTAAGCGGTTGCCATCATTTTCCCGGCCAGAGAGTTCGTGTGCGCGGAGTCACCGTGATACGAATCCATGTAGTCTAAGATTATTATATAGGGCGACTTCCCATCACGCTTTCCGAGTGCTGTTGACGTCATGTCGTGTGCGTGCGCGATGAATGAGGATGACTGAGTAGTGTCCGAGTGGTTTAGCCCTAGTGGGCACTTTTCTTTTTGGATTTTTTTATCTTCACAAAGTGATCTATTTAATGAAAGTATACACGTCACGATTCGTGCTCGTGGATGTGTGATCGTACATTTTTAGGCATACTTTTTTTATACATGAATTTACGTTAGTGGTTTACTCTCGTGCCATTGATCGACTGTGCGAACAAGATCTGTTTTCGTTTGTGTGCACGCGATGTGTGTTATACCTGGTTTTCGAGAGCTGCTCCAAAGATGTTTCTCGTTGCGTGTATGCGTCATTGTATTTTGTTTTTTTCATAATCGCGGGCACTGTTTTGATAAAGTAATTTCACCGCCACGGGGCTTCTACCTTTTGAAATCAGTGAGCTGGACACAGCTTGCTCGAGGTACAAGCACAGGACAAACACGTGACATTAACTGCGTTTCTTGCCCGAAACCTGAATGCATTGCTACTGTTTCTTGTGTGTCCCATACAA
This sequence comes from Rhipicephalus annulatus, assembly GCA_013436015.1. NCBI lineage: Eukaryota > Metazoa > Arthropoda > Arachnida > Ixodida > Ixodidae > Rhipicephalus > Rhipicephalus annulatus. Next base: position 115,869 of record WOVY01015295.1, read on the forward strand.
ATATCGGCGCGTTGTACGAGCATTCTGGTTATATATATATATATATATATATATATATATATATATATATATATATATATATATATATATATATATATATATATATATATATATATATATATATATATTCTGTGAATTGCCCATGATAACAAAAATTGTCGTTCGGATTTTTCAAGATTCATGCGCGTTCGACCATGTTTGCGTCTTCGAGTCTTGTGCTTAGTGAGCCTCTAAGGCTTCCAACTTACGTGTTATGTATTGTAAATATGTAGCCGGTGATGAGCGTTTTATAGCGGTAGCCAGACAGTGTGTGTGTGAACAGATGATCGATGTCGAAGTGTCGCCTCTACTGCATTGCTTTTTCCAGCTGTGACAAATAATATCCTCTTGAGACATTTTGCACACCGTACAGACGTTTGCTCGAGTCCTGAAAGTTTTCTGAAATACGCTTAGCCCTTCGAGTGTTTTTGCCGTACATGTACGGCGGCGGTTTTCTGTCCGACATTGTCTTTGCCGTAAGGGTACGTTATCGAACATCGGCTCGAAATTTTGCGTAGTAATGAGGATGCAGCTTATCGGGAGATGATGCCAGGCTTAGTAGGACATTCAAAAAGTGATGTAAATGATTGTGCTACTTTCTTGCGGGGATGAACAGATGTGAATTCGAGTGGCAGTGCATCGTGCGTTCGGCGGCGACGCCCCAGTATCGGTTTCGCCGCGAGTGTGCGCGGAAATTATTTTTTATCTTTATCGAAACTTCTTTGCAGGGGGGATGGAAGTTTATTTCCATCTGTATTCACACTGCTCTTAGCTAGTTAATCACCGTCACCCATGAATGTCCTCGCTCTTTTTACTTACCAAGCTTACTCCACCCCATTGGCGACAACTGTACATGGCGCCATCTCTTGGCGACAGCAATATAAACGAGAAAAAGAAAAACTGACATGGGCCTACTAGGCCCATTTGCTTTCTTTTAGCGCTTCCTGAGGAAATTAATATCGCCTGTGCAAACGTCCTCACGTCTCCTCCTCCCCTCCCCCTCTTTCTCACTCACACATACACATTTATATTCCTAAAACATCCAGATTATTTGCTTACCTACCAAATGCTTTCTCATGGTTGACCTCCCTGCCTTCTGCCTTTCTGTTCTTTTCTTTTTTTTTGCATATCAAAGTGGGCTGGAGTGTAGGGTGCATGGCGCATCATCCAAGATGAAAATATCCTGTGAAGTACATTTCGAGCATAGTGCTACGTCACGTAAATATCTAGAATGGACATCATCAACACGCGGGCGCAAATGAAATCGATAGACATATGAAAACCGTTTTCGCTATAGCGAACATGATGACACGGTCACTTTGTTTCTGCTAAACAAATGTACGGCTAGCGTCCGCCTGGTGTTATTCACGCGAAACATTTTTTACGGTGTTAGTAACCGGCTCGAAAACTAAGGAATACTTAAGTCGGCTGGCTTGGGCGTTCAGCGTTAATTGTGCTGTCTAAAGGTCTTGGGAGGATATGTAGATATTGTGCCCTTCGAAACTGGCTGTAGATCCTGATCCCGCTTGGCTTCCCTCTTATTCACGTATGTCGCGACAATATCGCTTGTTTTCTCAGAAAAGAGGCGTACGGCAACATTTCCTTTGTTTCGCTTTCGTATGTAAACTCCTCTTTTTGCCAGAAAGCATGTGCGTGAATTCGTGTGATGCATTGACATATTTTTAACGGTTAGCACGTTTTGTATATTGCTGCATATTTGACACTTTTAAAACTGCCCGTGAAACTTTTTTCACGTATATACTGGAATGTCTGTAGAATTCACCCGTTGCATTAGGTCTTCAAATAAGAGGAGCCTCCATTTTGCTCGGTGAGATAATAGTTGAGGAACAAAGCGACCCCCAGTCCCTTCCCCCCATTCAATTACGCGAAGAATGGTAATGCTGGACTTTATGATAGTATAGCTCAGCTATGAGATAAACCTACAGGCGTGTTTACGCCACTCGATGTTAAGTCGATTTTGTTGAAGCCCGTGAATATACCCTCCTAACAAGGAGAAATTCGTTACTGTAGCAGTTTGTGAAGTCCCAAGTAACTTGAAGGTATGTGTGTCCATATGACGTATAAATAGAATTCTAGAATATACTACACAGAATATAGGAGACTTCTAGTAAATTTCCTTATTCTTTCAGAATCAGAATTGTTATTCATGCAGTGAGGAAGTTACAGAACTATAAAAGTCATGCATCCAAAAAAGCTATCCCATACTTTTGATTGGGCCTCCCTGAGCATGTTGGTAGCGATAATTTCAAATAAGATATTATTAACAGCCCACGAAACGTACAAATCTGTCGGGTTTTCTGTCTTTACGCCGTTCTTTCGGTCACCCACCCGTCGCGATTCGGTCCAATCACGTGCAGCTAAGCGTTAATTTATTGACGCATAACGTTCATGACTTAGCTAGACAATGACGCATTGTATAATATATGGTGAACATGATCGCCTTCATGAACGCGTGCATGTTTACTAAGAGTGTCGCTGGTATTTGTGATGCTATAGATTGAGAAAATCGTGAAATTCTCTCGCTTTTGCACAGAACGGGTTGCTCGTTAAAGGCCTTGTCGCTTCGGAAATGAAAGTTGCAGCCGTTGTATATCTGCTCGCTGCGCTCCATCTTTGAAACGCTTGATCTCTGCCGCGCGTATGTACGTATACCGCACGTGTTATTTGCGAGAAAGTTCCCTGTGAACCTGACAGTTGCATTTTGTAATTGTGCCCACATCTCATGCTCGGTGTTTACTGCCTGTGTAATATGTAACGAATTGGAGTCCACGGGAGGGGACCTCCTTGCGTTTATGCAGGTGGCATATATGTATACTATATCATGCCGAGTAGAATGGTGTAACGCCTTCGCTTTTAACGAAAACTTGCTTTCGTGGGAACTTTTTGTTTGTTTGTTTTGGTTCTTTCATTGTGCCATACGCCATTTCGTTCCTGTACAACAAAAGGCTCCCGCATTTGTCGTTACGAGTTTGTTTCGTTTTGTCGCATGTGTTCCCTTTTTTATTATTTTGTTATTTCGCTCGCGTATTACAAAAATGAAATGTGTGGGAAACAAGCGCGCACTGCAGTGTGTGCAGTTCGCGTGAGCGCTTTGGTGCTCTTTTGTTTGCGTCTATTTAAGTGGCGAGCTTTTGAGATTCTCTTCTGGAGGTGGATCGTGAAGATTTGAACCAGGGTCGTGGGGCCGGTCGGTGCTGAAGCGGTGTGCGTGGCTTGTTTGGGATCGGTGCGCGCGATTTGAGTCGCATCACACACATCTCTCGTGTCTGTTTGCTCGGTGAAATTTAGTTGCTTACAAGGGCTTCTCTTTCTTTCGCCATTTCTTTTTCATTGTTTTTTTTTACGACGTTCGGCGCTTTCTCTGTAGAGTTTGGCGAACCACGCGAAAGACGTTTCTTTAAATACAACGAGTGATGAAATACTTACTTTCAGTTTTTAATGAAGACAAAATCGTGGAAAACTGCTCTTTTTCAAGATTGCGCAACGATGGGACGTTGCTGCAAAGTCGGTATTGTTCAGGTGTTAGGCGCAGATAGCACTTATTTCTCTGTTGAAGCAAACGTCAATGCACTCCTCCTTACCATAACTTTTTATCATTTTCGTTTTCCCATCGAAAGGTAACGCTTAATGTTTATCGCTTAAAGTTTGTCACTTTTAACAGGAGGCATCATTATGACAGCGGCGTGTGTACGATAAGTATATGCATTTCGTTTATATTATAGTAATGATAATACTGTAGAACAGGCTACCAAATGCATTGTGGAAGTGTTCAGTGTTGTATACCTCCGCTTACACTCAACTGCTAATCGGCGAGCAGTAAACCAATATGGGCCTTTTTTTGTGTGTGTGTGATATCTCTCACACCTGATAATACCAATGCTCGTGCAATGCAACCATTGATATATTCAAGCCCTTCAAGTATATAGAACCACAGCTGAATACCCGGTTTTAATTTCATAAAATCCAACGTATGCGCTGTAGAGAACTATACTATATAGGTAACTATACTCAATGAATTTTACTATATAAGTAATCTTTACAGAAACAGTCCTCTGTCTCGCTCTACAAATTTGCTTTTTGTGTGCAGGAATAAACAAAAACAACTTGTTCTAATTTTCCTCCAAGTCAATGGCATCTGGTTTTTTTGTTGTTGTTGTTAACGGATGCAAGCTTTTGATTTCCCTCCCTCGCAGTATTTTCTTTTTTGTGTGCGATATCGCGCACATGCTTTAGGAATAACACAAAATGGAATGTTCACTACCGTGATCGGGCTTCGACTTTTTAAACTCTGCCGCCCTCTAGAGTGACGCATCTGAGCCCATCAGGGTCGCATTCCATTACGGGAGGAAAACATGCTTCACTATAGCCGCGCGTCCACGTGTTTTATCAGCGTATGGCACTATAGGTACAAGTGCTTGGAAACGTGCTTCATTTTTAGGCTGGTCTTCGACTGCCGTCCGGCAATTCACCTATAGATTCCTTCGCGTTTTTTGTTGACTTTTTTTTTTCAGCTCTGTACTTCTTGCTCGGGAGAAAAATGAAACATTAAATTCCGTCACGTAGCTTCAGGGAGCGCTAGATGATCGCGATTTAGAAGTGTTTAGCTCACGTGTGTATACTGCCAAGTCGAAGTATAACAGGTGATTCAACACTCCTGCCAGGGGAATTTCACGAATAAGAAACGTACACGATGACGCACTTTACCAGCTGCGCTGATCCGCAACTCTGAAAGCTATAGATGAGTGTTAGGGCAACAACCTTCGCACGCTTGGCGCGTACCTATATTTGAATATATTAGCGCAATCGATGTGCAAGATAGTTGCCATCGTCGCAAACGTGGCGATGGCACGTTTGAGACGACGGCAACTCTCTCTCTTTCTTGCTCTTCTACGCGTTCTGGAACGGTAACCGCATTTAAATGAGTGCGCTTTTGCTGATCATCGAGGTAGTGCAACGTCGCATTAAAGGGACATTAAAGGAGAAAAGCGGTTTATCCGGTCTTACTGAATTAGCCGTTCGCAATACTGAAAGACAGCGATAACACGCGTGGTAAAACAGAAAATTAGCAAAAGGAGAACTCACGTGGCGACGCCTCTCGGAGGTTCCCGCGTCCAACTCGCAGTGACGTCACCAATTTTAACGGCGTCAATTTCTAAGGTTCACATATTCCTTTAGGGGGGAAAACGAATAGTACCGTGTATTCAGGAAACTGGGCAATCAATATGGCGAGTTTTAAGAAAATTTATTCAGCCATTGTGACCGTATTTTGACGAAAAATATCCGAAATATGTGACGTCACGGCGACGTGTAGGGGGCTAAGCTTTTAAGTGCTAAATTTAAAATTGGCACTTCGACCATCCAGTTTTCCTCGCTATAACCAATCTTCAATTGCGCAATGAATGAAGATACAATTCTTGAGCGAATAATGTTTTGGTCTAAACTCATTTAGTGGCTCACATTTAGTGTCCGTTTAACCGGATAGCGTTGGCACTGCGAAACTGCCTCAGAGTTTCCGGTGCCATCGCTATCGTTGGTGTGGGGCAAAGTACACAGTTTTCACGGGCGAGTAAATGCCACGCGACGTGTCGTAGCTCCCAGCCTTCATAACTAAGCGATTCTGCAGCCCTTGATAGCATTTGTGACTGCCACACGACCTACGACGCCTTGAATGTACGCACTTATCAAAATACGCCAGCTGTGATATCAGCATTTTTAGTTTCAGGCGCTTTCATTTGTCCCGACCCTTGTCAAGACTTCAAAACCTGCCTTAGAAGGTTATGCCTTATTAATAAAAATATGTATCCGCATCTCTGAATAATCTCTGTACCCAACTATCCCGCATGATCATTCGGAACTATACATTTGCAAAATACCAACAAAATCAAACATGTTAATTAATCATACATAACAAAATGCACTCGAGACCACAACTTGCGTATGGTTATGCAAGAATTTTTCTGCGTGGAAGTTGATGGGCATAGTGGATGGCATGTATTCAAGTGCGATAGTTGGATGCAGAGATTGTTGGGCATATGTTTCTTGTAATAAGGTACCTTGCTTGTTCAATCTATCGTGTGAACATTTTGTTTTCGCCTTCGAACTTTGAGGGCCTGTAGGCCCTCTTTGAGAGACATAATGCGCGAGCATGTGCACCACGTGTTTGTCCTTCGTGGCAGTGCACATGAACAGCGTTTTGATGTGAAGGCATTTTCTAAAGATTTCTTCCTAATCTTGTGCTCTCTTCTGTTGTTTCGCGTGTTCGCCGTATTGTGATCCGCAAATGTTCATGTGGTGATGATCACTCATCAGTGCTTGACGAGCATAGTAATGACATATTTGTAGATATATATGGGGGCCTACATGCTGTCAAACCTTAAAAAAAAACATCCTTTCACGCACAAGAAGCATAAATTCATTCGTTGACAAATGTTCTGTGATATTCACAATAAAGATGTGGAACATCACTGAGTCTTGTAGTTTCTTCTTTTCTTTCTTTTTTTCCCCACTGTGATGACGTTCGAAATAAAAGGGTTACTTCATTCCTTTGCAGGTATATGTGAAAGGACTACCAATTCACGTAATCAATCACAAGGGTATATGTCAGCGCCCGTTTAAGAACACAAGGTCAAAATTTCTGGAACTCTCCTCTACAGCGTCCCTGCTAATCACATCGTGGTTTCGGGACGTAAAATGCCCGATATCACTGTTAATATTCTCCATCATGAGCCTCCTTCACTTCCAATAAATGGCAACATGATAATAAACGTTCTGACTTTGACTACAAAGTATTACACGACATGTAGAGGTAATATATATATATATATATATATATATATATATATATATATATATATATATATATATATATATATATATATATATATATATATATATATATTCATACATACATACATACATACATATACGCTTTAGCGACAAACTATGGTGCACTAAGAAAGGCGTCAAATTCGCATGTTCAACTAATTAGTGTTAATGAGTGTGCAACAAATTATCTAATTCTTATGCCACTGTTCTGCTTCGCTACTTTCGTAAAAAGAACCAACTATTAGGTCCGAAATGCATGCAAAGTTGTTATAGGGGCGAAGCTCCTTCGGGTGTGGTTCGTTCCCTCCTCTGTAATAGTATGTTGCACTGCTAGCCACTCCTAGTTAGTTTTAAGAATTGCTCACTAGATGGTGTTGTGTGCTTATGTCCTTAGAAAAATAACATCACCAGATGGCGTTAGTGGTTTTGGTGTAGCTGATGATTAAATAGGATAGATTGCGCTGTTCCTATAAGGAATTCACAGCATATCTGTGAATGATGATGAGTGGGGCGAAGCGTCCGTCCGATGCGTGCTCTACTGTGATAGGAACGGACCGAGGAACAGACAGACGGACGGATGGATGTACGGGCGCTTCGCCCCACTGATAATCACTCTGCGGATATGCTGTGACTGTTGTTGTTGTTGTTGTTGTTGTTGTTGTTGTTGTTGTTGTATTCCTTTTCTGTGAAGCAATGAAGAAAGGCTTCACGTTAGTCCTGCAACGCTGCCGCCGGACGATTATCAACATGGTAATGTCTCAAGCAAAGTGATCCTCTGCCGCAATACACAGCACATTGATACTAAACGACCCCTCCATAGTTATTACAGGGCTGGTTATACACTTTTGAAGCCTTCAGGAATGTGTATTGTGAGTTTCAGGCCATTTGAAGAAACACGCGGCGTGTGACGCGCCTTCGCAGTTCGCCTGCACAGTGGAGTAAGTGGTACTTGAAAGAAAGAAAAAAGGAGCTGATTTCTGTCTGCCCATAGAGTTTCATACAATAATATCTAGAGGGGAATCTGGCACTAGTATCTATGCGGACTCCTTCAGCGGCGCTTGTACCTTTACGGGAATCATGGGAAGTACAGGCTTTGGATTTGCTTCGGATGGATCACGTTCTTGAGATTCGTGGCACTTGTTTGCCGAGTGTAAAACAAAGTGATATGAAGTTATGTGTGATTGAAGCTTGCTTCATTTTTTATACACAAACTTTATTGCAAAATGTATTAGTGACTAGGCGGTAGAAGTGAAACCTGGACAAATTTAACCACGGGGGTATGCAGTTCTCTGCCATTGCGTTCCAGATTTGGCATCAAGATTTATTGAATTATTTTTGCAATATTTCAAAACAAACATTCTTGTTTTGCCCTCGAAAGTACGCAATATCGATTTATGGAAATAACAGCACAGTATTAAGTGAGAAACACTTAACGTTTCGTCTGCTGCGATGTCAGGTGTGTCGGTTCAAGTGGTCTGCCTGCAACGCACCTCTCGTTTTGTTGTGAAATCGAGTCGGAAGAGCGTGGCGGTGCGTCTACTTCGCGTCCCCGTCGTTTTGCAGTTAATTTCAACGAATTTTGGCAAGACGCACTAACAACAGACGTGAACTCGATGTAATATACTGCACTGGTATGGGACGCTACATCTATGCGCAGCGGTGAGTGAAAAGACGCTTCGTTTAAACTGTCAACCACAACTTATACAGCTCCAGTGTTGCATTAAATTGAGAGGTCTAGCAGTTTTCAGCTTGTTTGAACAACAAAGGCGCAGCTTCAGTCCTTTGCACCCACCCCACTACCCACTTTACGCGAAGAACGAAACTGAAACTGTAGAAAAAGATCCGTAGACAGTTCGCTGGCTAACGCGATCCAATCCTAAGCCTGTACTTCCCATAATTCCCGTGAGGGTACACGATCGCAGCGCCTAGATTTCTCTCTATGTATTATTGCATGAAACTCTATAGGTGTCTGCTAATTGGCCACACGGCTAAGCTCCTTGTAGGGGATGGAGAAAGGGAATAGAGAGAATAGTACAAAAGAGAAAGAAGAAAAAGACATCACTCGCCGCACAAGAGTGTAGAAAGAAGAGAGAGGTAGAAAAGATGGGGAACTGGTTGTGGGAGTTCGCGGACGGCGCGTCTATCGGCGAGAGTTGTGCTGGCGTCAGAGATCACGGATGACACAACCGTTCAGCATGGAATCCACCGAGTGATAATTGAGTTGACCGTGTCTATAAAGGGGATATATATTCTGAAGTGGTTTACGTTCCGCCTAAAGTTATTCCCGAACTGGACGCCAAAAGCAGAAACCGTGTTTTAAATGCGGCGCGTTTGCACGATGTCGCGAATCCAGCGTCGGCGGTGCCATCCACATCCTCACCACGCATGCTCGCGTCTCGTGACACCGGTTGCTCCCTTCCCTTTCGCTCATCTCACAAGGCCGACGCAGGCAGCGTCTGTAAAAATGAGTGCCCACGCTGCACAACCGTTCACTGGCCATCTCGTGTATGTAGGCACTGGATCGTGCATTCGGAATTCGGTCATGAGCGTCCTTACTTGATATTCGCTTGACGTCACGCTTTGCTCATCTCGAGTGCGATGGAAGCAACAGTGCCTTCAACCAGTAGTGGGGCAAGGCCCCAACATCGGCATCCCACTACTCGTGCAAGGCAACGTTTCTTCTTCATTCAATATATAAGAATAACAAAGATGAAATAACAAGCATTCGCCCCGCCATGGTGGTCTAGAGGCTAACGTGCTCGGCTGCTGACCCGCATGTTTCGGGATTGAATCCCGGCTGCATTTTCCATGGAGGCGAAAATGCTGTAGGCCCGTGTGCTCAGATTTGGGTGCACGTTAGAGGGACACTAATTTCAGATATTAAGTCGACGTTGATTGTTGAAATGGTGGTACAGAAGCCTCGTAGTGTCGCTTTTGTGCGAAGGAAGCGTCTATTTTGAACTAAAATCACGTTTTAGTGCTCCGCATCAGGTTATCCCACTTCAAATTACCCGCCTCAAGATGCGGACCGACTGGTCCGTCTCACGTCCGTGCGGGCATGCACAACGTTGCCCGGCTTTACTGCGCTAGTAGTAGCAGACTGAAAGCACCGCGGGAGCCACAGCAGCAACAACGGCTATTAATCAATTTCCCGCCATTGCCTTCGAAATTGCAAGTGCTTTTGTTTCAACTACGTCCCACTGGATGACACCACCTGCCCTTGGAAACAAACGTAAATTGAATTTTCGAACCACTCGCGCCATTCCCCGTAGTAACGTCCGGCTATTCTTATTTCCATGAATCAAACAGAAATGAACAAGCAGCATTTTATTGCGTCTCTTAATAAACGGAACGTTCTTTATTTAGTGCAGTTAGATCAATTACTAGAGACTAATTGTAGGCAGTCTATCTGATGTCATCAGGGTCATTATGAAAATGTCCTACTGCGGCGCTTGTGTTCCTCTGCATTTACATCAATTTCTCGGCGAGTAAGGCACTGTTGTTCATGATATTGTCGTTTTAGATGTTGTCATACATTGAGCTTTCACTTTAACGTAAATTGTTGTTTGTCCGATGGAGGCGGAAATGTTGTAGGCCCGTGTGCTCAGATTTGGGTGCACGTTAAAGAACCCCAGGTGGTCGAAATTTCCGGAGCCCTCCACTACGGCGTCTCTCATAATCATATGGTGGTTTTGGGACGTTAAACCCCACATATCAATCAATCAAATTGTTGTTTGACTTTAGTGTCCCTTTAAAGAACCCCAGGTGGTCGAAATTTCCGGAGCCCTCCATTACGCAGTCTCTCGTAATCATATGGTGGATAAAGGGCGTTAAACTCCGCATATCAATCAATCACAACTGAGCGTTTTCAAGCCATACTTAATTACGCAACATTCACGCGATACCCCCACCACTCCGCGACGCATTTCCTCAAGTTACCCACGTGGGAACATGCGGGCGGCTTTTTTTCCCCGCCCATGCAAGCCAGTTGAAAATTAATGTTCCTCGTGATTTCTGTATTCACGCCTCTTCGTATCCTGGCTCAAACTCCAGGGGATGGGTGGTGGTAAATGTAGTGGATCATACCGACGGAGTGACTGGCACGTGAGTGGTAGTCCAGTGAAGTTGTATCATGGTTGGATTGTGAGCAACTAACTGAAAGGTTAATGACCAGGAGCTGCCGAGTGTGGGGTGTTCGCATGTAAAGTGTGCTAGTGTGTCTTACACTTACCGTATAGCGACCACAACCCCAGACCAAATAAGGGCCATAAGGTGTGGAAAGTGTCGTCTGACCAACCATATAAATGAACTTTTGCAGCGCTTGCGGTGCGCGTGCTGCCATCTGCACTGAGTTTTGCAAAGCACAACTACGCCTTAGAGACTTCTCTTTACGAAGATGCTTCCTTCTTGATTTTTTACTTTTTTCTTTGTGCAAACGTGTAGAGATCATACTTGAACTTTAATATTGATTAAAAATGACGCTAGAACTTCACTTTTTGTTTTAAAGAAAAATATAAATCTAATTGTTTGTTACAATTTATTACGGCTAGGTGGCGTTAGCCGCCGCCCGTTCTAAAGGGTACAGTCATATCAATCCATCCATTCATGTTTTGTGATTATTTTTTTCCCAGCGTGGTTTTATGTCACGTGTGTGCACCGCTCGTCTGAGTCGGAAGAACGGAGTAGTTACAGCTCGTGAGGTTTCCAACAACGGAGGTCACGTGGTGTAGACCTTGTATGTGCGCTTGTGCAAAGGTGCACAGCCCAATCAAAGAGGACTAAAGAGGCGCTCGAGGCGCTAATGTCTCGAAGTGCTTGCGTGCGTAAGCCGTTCAATGCGCTAGGGCATTTCCTCTTCGGCAACGCTCTCTTTCTTCCTGCGATTCTGCACCACTTTCTATCGGTCGGCAGCTGAGCTACTGAGGTACGGGAACCTGAAGTATTTCCGACGCAAGGATTACCGATTCCTCAACGCAGTACCAACGTAATCATCCCAGTGTGCAACGCGGGATCAGGCAGGCTTCCAGCGACAACTATAGCTGTGACTCACGCTTTGCACTGGTGCGTATGACATTCGTTACGTAATTTGAAGGGTCGGCCTTCACGCGGGTGCACAACAAATGTGTGCTCTATTTATTGCGAAAAGCATCGCTTATTCTATCATTGTGACGAGCAAATATTGGATCGATGTCGTACTTGTTGGTTGCACAAGGTCTTAGGTTAAGTGGGACGCTGACGAGGAAAGATGCTGCCCTCGTAAACTGCTTCTATACTATGGCGTCTCAAGCTCGTGGCTAGCTCTCATCTGCGTTTTGTGTTCTAAACCAGCAGTTTTGCGGGTAAAATTTGGACGCTTTCACTTCGTTTTATCAGCTGCACCTATAACTTGAGTGGCTGCCGTGAATAGTCCGTGCTTTTAAGGCCTCGGATGCTTCCAGAATTCGAACGCGCTTGACTGCTTGTTATTGCCGGGTCTCTTCTCGGCGGAGCTGCGCGAATTCACTGCGGGCTGTGGACAGCCACAGCGACTGTATTTGCCTTCGCATTTACTAGATGGACGTACTACCAGGCTTGACTCATAGGCGCGTTCCTCGGCAAAATCTATGCACCGGAGTGTGTGTGTATATATATATATATATATATATATATATATATATATATATATATATATATATATATATATATATATATATATATATATATATATCTCTTGACTAGAAGCTATCAAGTGTGCTCCGTATCTGCTTTATTTTAGCATTTGCCATGTGTATAAACAGCCTTATCAGCGCTGCTATATAAGGTAGGCTTTTGACGTTATAAAAAATTTACCGGTATTTTTATCAGCCATTCACTGCCGTGCTGTCTGTAGATCAAGTTTATTCACCCAAGTCCCACTTGTGCAATATGTGCGATATTATTTCGTGATAATGTTTTTTTTTCTTTCATTATACATAACCACTAAGCATAATGTTCTTCATACATGTGTTGTGTGTGTGTATGAAATTTTCTGTATTTTGGGGGAAGGAAAAAATTCTGTTGCCACTTGCCATTTTATTCCCAGATATTTACTTTTTTAAGGTTGATATTATTTATATGATTTATGTGCATTCTTTGTGCGTTCCATTGGAAGAAATTTAATACTCTATATCCAGCATGCGTAGTACGTCAGCACTTGGATTTTGGGCACGGCTTGCAGCAAGGGTATCATAATGCCTTGCCCAAAGGTAGACTTGCAATATGCTTGAGCATAGAGATTCACCATGTGAGGGTAGAAATGAAGCTTACCAGAGGCAAAGCACAAATTGGCTAATTAAAAGTATTGCTATTCGTGAACATGCCCATGCTGGCAAACATTCACGGCCGCAAGTTCCTTCAGGATCACCGCCAATTATGAATCAATTGTGTAGAACGTCAGAAGAGCTTGTTATTGTTAGATGTGCTGTGCCCTAAGACAGCAAAAAAGGAATAAAGAACTGCAAGGGAAATCGCTTATATTCTGCATGGGTTCAGTGATTTTGTTCTGCATCTTTTAATATTCCTTTATGCTTTGTGCTGCGAACATCTTGCATGTTCACACTGCGATTTGGCTACGCATTTATGCAGGTACTGACTTGCAGCTATATATGTGCTCGCACAATATCAGCTAGCATTGTGTGGCAATGTAGCTTTACTTAATAATGCTGTAATACATTGTCGTTTCACCCTTCTTTTTCTCTATACTTTATTAATAAAAATGATGTCGGTAATTTATTAGAGATTGGAAACAACTCGTTATCTTTTATGTTTCCATTTGGCACGGTGCAAAAGTTATGATGCTGGAATGGGCCTTGCAGGTCTATACCATCAGTACTAGTTGGTTATTATATGTTGGGAGGTCTTATTATGGAGAATTTTCATTGTAAATTTTACTCTGCATTAGTGCAGAATTATGCATATAAGTACTGTCTTCAGTCAAGCCAAATCATCATCACTTATGCTTATGTCATTGACACCCTTATTCACATCTTTCTTTGGCTAGAGTGGTTGTAGTGTTGTGTTACAACACTTTGACGTTCTTTGGCTATTTCTGCTATTGATTGGTAAGCACCTCCTCACTTAAGTTATTTGGAGTAGATGCCGAGAATGCTAGGTTGCAAAATTACAGCTTAGAAATAGCTGAAGGGCATTACTGAAGGTTTGTTGCTTGTCCAGCTTAGGGGCAGCATTGTTTTCCTATTTTCAGTATTGTCCTCCACTTGTCAGCATTAGGCAAGGAAGTTGAAGCACACACGCGAATTTGGAAGCATAAGCAGACAGTTTGCTAAAAAAATTTTTTTTGGGATGGTTATGTGACAAAAAGGCAGGTGCATACAGTCTGCCAACCCAACAAACAGCAGTCCTGTGGCGATGACATTACTACATACAGACGAGTTGGCACTTGTCATCTTTGTGGATGCAGACCGGCTTGACTAGCGCTGGCATCACTGTCTGGTTTTAGTGTCATTGTCATTGCTATGCTGCTGCGCATGCCAGATGTAATGGCAACTTTTTCGTGTTTTTTTAGTTGCTGCATTGGCTTACTGCAAAAAGAGGAACTTTATAGGTCCAGGGCATCGACCGTCTCAGCATTTGCTGCTGTGTGTCTGTACATAGATAATTACAGAAGGTTCGTTGCTTTAGTGGAGATATAGTGCAGTGTCCCATCGGTTCATTTATCTACATTTCAGCTCCATTCACTTTTTTCCTCCATGTAAGTTGATTGCCATTGTAGGAACAGGAAGTTAGTATATCTGATGGACAACATTAGAAGCACTTTTTATTGATGTCAATGTACGCACTTGATGGTAGTTTGTACCATTTTTTGTACGAAGCCTCGACAAGGCTCTGCAGGAGAACATTCCTGCTGCTCCGATTTAACAAGGGAGAGTTAGAAATTTGAGAGGCAAGGCAGTTTGCTCATTGTCTGGGGCAGGTAAGGCCAATGAATGGCGACCCGCCACAGTGGTTAAAGTACCCCAGGTGGTTGAAATTTTCGGAGCTTTCCACTTCGGCATCTCTCATAACTATATAATGGTTTTAGGATGTTAAATTGCAACAATTATTGTTGTTATTACCAATAGTTACCTTTGGGCCACTTAGTAGCCATTCAGTGTCACTTCATGAGGAAAATTATATGGCAATGCTCAGACGTCTTTAGTGATACTGTGCTTCGAGCAGGATAATTTTAGCGTGCGTGAGGCATGTTGTGCTTATAAGTAGGATGGAGCTCGAAATGTGTAGAGGTTGGGGCAATTTTACTTGTTTCGGTAACCATCTTTGAACCAATGCTCTCAGAAGGCACATGCATCCAAAGTGCTAAACTCTGTGTGTTATTCCAGAAATAACAGAACCAGCACTAAAAGGTCAGTGAAGTTTTAGCAGTTTCTTGAAGGCTCATTCATGCCTGCAATTTTCACTGGCTGCGTTAATAACTGCGACTGGTGGGACCAGTGTTCATGTCTGCTTGTGACCTATGCCCGTCACCATGCTTAATTCATGTGTTATCCTACTACCATACCTCATGAAATAAATAAATTGGCGTCCTGTTTCAGTGCATCTGATTGGTTCATATTCTTGGAACTGCGATCACGCAACTGAAAAATAGAGCTGTAAGTAGCTAAGCCAAAGCAGTCTCTTTTCGATCGAAGCAGCCTTTTGCATCTAATTTGCTATGTGGATAGTGCTAGTCACAGGTGTGAACTAGCCTTAGGAATGAAGTTGCATCAGTACATAAAGCTCATATTTCAGATTTTTTAATTTCAGGTCTCAAGGTGATAAAAATATGTGCACTGGGAGTTAGCCGAAATGGAATTTAATGTACCCGTAAAGTTGTGTGCAATAACTTCAGTCTAGTGTTTATGTTTCTCAAAAACAATGTGGCACAAGTTCAGTCACTTCATGAAAATGATGAGTGTGGCATTTTCTGTCATCTGCTTTCCTGATGAGCGTTCGTTCCCATTTCATTGTTCACGCAGACAGTTGACCATGCTTGACGGCAGTGCTGCAATCAACCCCAATGGCTCCTGGCTGAACAGTCGTGGCATCTGGCTTACCTACTGCCTGGGCATTCTCTTGCTGCATTTGCTGATACTCAGCTTTCCTTTCCTAAGCGTTGCCTGGGCCTGGAGCCTAACGAATCTTGCACACAATGTGGTAAGTCGTCCGCTCACTTCTTATCCGTCTCTTCATCTTATGTTGTAATGATATTGGCTGGGGTCTGTCTTAAGCAAATGATGATCATTGTCACGGCATCATCATACTTTTGGGGATGAAGCAATTTACATGGAAAACCTGAAAGGCGGATTAATTGGTTCAGTCTCGTGATGATGTCTGTAGTTGGGTATAATTTAAGGATGCAGGAGATGTCTGCTCGCATGATCGATGTGCGGCAGCTGATTGACTCCACTAATAAAGTGGTTGTCGTGCTCAACAAAATGTTTGTCACCCTAAAACATGTACTTGTAAGGGTAAACAAGATTATATGCATCGTATCTCGGTGACTGGTTTGTTGTTCGCACTACAGATAGCTCATTGGGAAAATTACTCGGCGTTGCCAGCTTTGCTGTGTTTCGTAATCGGGCTAGTTCAAAATATTGCGACATTTATTTGTTTGGCAGATTGATCTTGATTATTACTGAAAAACAATAATGCCCATACCCTCAATTTTGTATTTCACATCTTAACCTCACTGACAACGAAAACCCAAAGACATAAGCCGGGACACTTGACCTTCTACTGCTCACTGACAAGCCAGGCGGATGCCAATTTTGGTGTGACTTATTGTGCTGGGGCAATTTTGGAGCTGTAAATGTTCTAGAAGTTTGCTGGATTGCAATTTTGTGTGACTCTCACAGTAAAAGCAATCTTTCTGTCATTTCAAGAACAATCCTGTAATACAAGTTAACTTAATATTTTTGTTCTTTTTTCTGTAGTACTGTTACACAGTGAAGAACATCCGTTGGAATGATTTTCCACAAGAAATTAGTATTAAGATGTCAGGTTCAAGATGAAAAGAAACCACATATCTCCACGAAGGGAATCATGACAAAGGGCCGAAGTGCTAGGTAGTTATGTCACTCGTCCACTCGCGCATGTAAATGAGTGACAGTGCATGTGTCTAGTATATACAATGTTTTATTAGTCATAACTCGTATGTTGTGTTGAGTTCCGCATTCCGCTTTGCCTTCATTATTACTTATTTGTGTTTCATGAAATGTAGAGCCAATTGTTCCTTGATGGGATCTAGCCTGAAGTTGGCAAAGACGAGGTCTGTGCTCGTTTTCTTTATATTCAGGTATTTGTAGAGAGGCTAGTCTTTTAGGCACTTCAACCACGTGTGAATGTTTCATTTCTTGACTAGGCCACGCTTGTGTGGGTGCTTGCTTGTCAGCTTTCGCTTTATGTGCACATCAATGGCTGTGTCGTCAGGTGTGTTTCTAGGAAGGCATTGCACCATTTTCAGATGTCTATCAGGACGTTGACCACTTGACCTTTGATTTCGTACTGCCTGTTCCTGTGCATTTAACACCTGAAGTTCATGAACGGGAGCAGTTAATCGCTGCTTTCCGAGCTCTCGCCTCTGGGGTAGCTTGCTGTCTGCATGGAAGTTGAGCCGCCGCATTCCCCGCTCTCGCCTCCGAAGCAGCAGCTTGTTGCTGCTTTGTCGCTGCTTCCTGAACTCCCACCTCCAGGTCAGATTGTTTTCTTCGTCGGGCTTGCCTTTCGCGGGTGAGAGCACGTTCACGTTCGTTTTCATCCGTGGCAGAAATAGAACTTGTGGTCCGGAACATGCCTATTCTTCATCGTCTTCAGCCACAGCACAAAGAAAGTGCACATATTGCCTTACAAATATGTAGCAGGTACCTCGCTTATCACCAGAATGACAAGTGGCATAGTGGCACAGTGGGTGCTTTCCTACTTCATGAAAGTTGCGGTGGGTCTATGGTGGGTACCTTGTATGTGCTGTGCCGTGATGGGCATATGGTCAGTGTATAGTGGGTACCTTGCATGTGCTGGGCCAAACAACAGACGAGCCTAAACCCTAAAATGATCCCACCCCCCCCCCCCCAAAAAAAAAAAGAAGACTCGGGCTTCACTTGGCTAGTCTGTATAAAATTACACAAACGCAAGCAAATAATGTGGAAGATCATAGCACGATGAAAGCTTGAAGTGTTAAAAAATACACGTAACCATTAGTATATTGAATATTACCATATGGTCGAACAGTGCTCATTTTTGGTACTGCGCTGTGTGTATAGAATGATTGCACAAATGTGGGGCCCCCCAAATGGCACCAGTGTTCGAACTAAAGTTCGTCCATCTTCGTGGTTTCCACATAGGCACTCAGGCGCATTCTTCCCGTACACACCACAGCGTCGTGCACACTATCACGCACGCAGCCTCTCGTCGTCGCCGCTGTTTCGACTGAACCGATGAAACGTGCCACCACTGACCGCTGAGCTGGCATTTGACTCTGCTAGTGCCCCAAGCAGATGATGTCACTTGCAACTCTTCTATACATTAGAAAGATATTGCACATATGTAGTGAAAATAGATTGTGCTGATAATATTGAAGAACCTCTGTACTCTGAAAAACCAAAAACCTGGCAGTGCACGTAATCAATTTGTAGTGAATATAAGCGAGAAATATGTAAATGAGTTTCCTTTTCTTATTTATTTACTCTACATTCTTGTGAAGCAGTCATACTGTTAGTTTGACAGTGATCAGGCTGCATTGCTTAAATCTTGAAGCACCCATCTGGGAGATGTTTGAGTGAAGGTGGAGAAGACAAAGTGCAGCTGGGAAGCGAGTTTTTACAATAGTGCGATTGTATTGCTGATTTTTGCAGGCAATGTTCTTCTTCCTTCATACGCTTAAAGGCGTTCCCTGGGAGTCAGCAGACCAGGGCAAGTCACGGTACTTGACGCAGTGGGAGCAGATTGACGATGAAATGCAGTTTACAGCCACAAGAAAGTTCCTCACTGTGGTTCCCGTTTTTCTGTAAGTTCATGTTTATGGCTACCAGTTTTGCCGGCTTATTTGGCTCCACTGCTCAATTTATGGTGCATAACCAACTATTTAGTGTTCAGATATCTTAGAAAGCACCAGAACAAGTGCACGTGTTTGTTCCGTATGCCTACTGTCATTCTTTTGAGCCAAAACCATCACTAAACCATAGTACACTCAATCATAACAAAGTTGCACCTTACACAAAAACAAGTTCATGATATCCTGAGATTGAGGTTATTCTGAACACAGTATCTACTGTAAAACTATTTTTCATTTACTTAGTTATAACCAATAAGTTGTTATATCGCTGTTCATTATATCAAAGCTGGAGTGTATGGTTGAAGTTTAAACTTGAGACGTGCCTCCCAAACTAAACATTTTACACTTCTCGTATCTCTGATATTTGTACATGTGTACGATAAAAATATTGCTACAAGGTACCAATGACTGCAACAGTAAACTTGACAATTAGTATTTGAAATGCTGGCTTCAGGATGCACTGCTTTTTGTCCAGCCTCCCCATTCTCAAGAAGAAAAGCACCACATTTTGAAGCTTTGCTACTACAGGGGCCAGCCACTTGTGTGAAACTTTCTCCACAGTTGCTCTACTTGTGTGTACAGATACAGAAGAAGTAACGTTGCACCATGAGCAGAAATAACCATTCACTCATTTTACTTATAATAGCATCTGGCCCCAACAGACTCGTATAAGCCCCTTGTTGAACCTGTTAGCGAAAGTATGATGGTAATCGCCCTAACCTGTCCCTTTCAATAGTAACCTGGTTCCCCCCATTGTCACCAGCTACATCGGTTTCTGCATGGCCAGTTACCTCTGTTACTGCACAGCCTTGCAGCATGTAAACAGCTCACAAGAGCCGGGGCGAAAGCTCCACATCTGACAAACGCTGTGGGTCTTCTGCAACGACTCTGGCTCTTACGGTATAATAATTAAAACACTGTTACGGTAAGCGATTCGGTAGCTTTTGCCTATTGTTAGTCTGCTCTTGGGAACATGTCAGCCAAATATTATGGCACTGAACACGACAGAGAATTCACAATTATGTTTTAAAAGACAGCTAGAAAAGGCTCGCTCTTCTCTTGGTGAATTACACCATCTACGGGCTGAATAAAGTCAGCAGTTGGAAGGATATGGCCATTGACTGATTTGATCATTTTCAGAGCACGGTCAAAGTCGTAAAGCACTGATGTTCCTTCTTGACCCTTGGTCATCACCTTCTCTGTAGCTTCCAGCACACTCGTCTGGACAAAAGAAGAGAAAAAGCTCATGAGGCGTGTGATTAATCACTGTAACTTGGCTCTTACATGCGCTTCAAAAAACATTTTTCAGCAATCGATTCACAAGGCAATAAACTCTTACAGTGAGGTCATTTAATGATGGCTTGAAAAAGTCATGCAGGGCCCCTTTAAACATCAATTTTTGCAGCCACTATTGGACTTACCTGTTCTTCTGAATTTACATAACTGTCAGAAACTCAAGCTCGTTCTATTGTATCACTAATCATGCCTTGTGTTTTATTACGAAAGAGGAATTCTGTTTCATGAAAAATTTTGTTTGCTCTCCAGCCATACACATTGAAGCTTTCTGACAAGGCTCCCAGATAAATATTTTGCGTGAAGCAGACCTATTCAGAAAAGTTCCTTGTATTAAGGGAAATTGGCTACAGTGAAGCCACCAAAAAGTTATCACAATATGAGAAACAGTGTTGCTTAAAGTTCTTGCTTTTGCAAGCTTTCTTTCTTTTGCTTGTGTGTTTTGTATGTCAGTAACTTGTCGTTAACATGGGACTGGTTCGAAATTTGGCAGGCAATATAACTTGTGGAATATATATTTGTGTGCCTACATACATCACTACCAGGATATTGCAAGCAAATAAAGGCTAGAATGTGTGTGAATTTAGTTTTAATTAAGTGCATGCAGCACAACTGTGCAGAAATAGGAGCGCCTTACAGCACCTATATCAACCTGGATTTAACGTAAGCAGTCAACAACTACTTATGTTATTAGTTTATGTTGGCTGCTGTAGTCCTCGCTTGTGCTCTGGGCTGCCCTCTGATATTTTGCATTCAGGGGGCAGTGGACGCTGACTGATCATTCAATGATTACTTGAAAAGTGTTGCAGGGCCCTTTGAAAACATGCACTCTTGCACCCAGTATTGTAGTTGAAAATTCTCCTGCATTTACAAACATTTCATCAACTCTGGCTCTTTCTGTGGTTTTACCTATCAAGATTTGTATCACCTACAAGAAATGAAGTTTCTTGGACGAAAATTTCTGTTTACTCTCTGCGGCACAGTTGTATGGTTGTGTTCACAATTGTGCTATTAATGAGACTTCCTTGACTCCGCCTTCTTAAATGCTCTCTGAAATCGAAAGTGCATTTGGGTACTGTAGAAATATCTTCACATAATTGACCATTTCGTGTTCAAGGAAACAGCATTTCTAGCATTGGTAAGTGGGTTATTAGCTGCTTATGGTGACAGAGAAAACACGGTGCAAAAATTCGTTGTATCAGTACTCTTTCTATAGTGCTTACACATCCAATGAAAGGTGTTTGCTCATGGCATACACTACGGCATACTTAACTCATCTGTACCACAAGAAGCGACGAAAAGTGTGCCAAGTTCTTGAAAGCTGTGGTTTTGGAGGACTATATACTTGTCATAACGTGTATTAGTACAAATTTAGTGATTATATTACTCGGCAGGTAAGAAAAGAGTGTAAAAATACGCATAAATCTGCTTGTTGTTTCTCGTCCTCCCCGCTCCCTCTTTTTAGTATGGTGTCTTAGCATTTTTACGCATTTGATGTGATTAGGTTGGCAGGTACGCATCCAAAGTCTGTTGCACTGCATATTCCTTTGTGTGCATTTCAGATTCTTCCTCACAAGCTTCTACACCAAGTATGACTCCGTCCACTTTGCCATCAACTTTTGTTCCCTGATGTTTGTGCTAATTCCCAAGTTGCCCCAGTTCCACAAGGTTCGACTGTTTGGGATCAACAAGTATTGAAACCCAACCAGAGAGCAGAGATTGGGTCATGTTTCAGTCGTGAAGACATGTCCAACATCTTGCTTCGACGTTTTGTCTTTCTTCTTTATTGTTAACATTACCAAGGCAGCCTTGTCCTGCTTACTACTTCTGTAATAGAAAGCCATAGCTGTGACTAAAGCTGCCACAGAATCAATGCAATTATGTTCATATTATGCTTAGGATGTTGTCGTTACTGTTTTGTAATGAAACAAAATAAGTCATATTCATAGATAATTATTATTTTTAGATAAGGAGCAGTTGCTATTTTTTTGCAATAGCGAAATTTGCTCGCTCTTGTCAATGATGTTTTAGCACTGTTTTTGTGCAGTTGTTTTGGTGCATGACAGAATCAATTACTGATGTAATTGACAAAGCATAACTCCTTTGTATAATAGGAGTGCTCTAGTATATGTGATACGAAGTGCCTTCCTTATTTAATAAACTCTGTCATCACACAGTTTGTAGTGAGAGCCTCTCTTTTTATGGATGACACTAGGCAGCGAAAGGATGTACTCAGACCATGATTGTACTTATACCGTGACTCAGACACAGCTTGTACTATTTGCTCTTAGTGCAGGCCAGTGTGCAACTCAGTGATGCCTGTATACAGCTTTAGATTAACATTTCCACTTAGCGTACATTAAGCACGAGCACCTCTGCGTGACGTTACAGTTTGCGTCAGTCGTTCGAAGTATTGTTTAACATACAAAAAATACGGGATAAAGACTTTGTTGATAAACAGGGCCTTACCCATTGCCTTGTGCCAGATATGTCTAAGCCTCAATATTAATGAGATCTAAAGGAGCACTCTCATCACGTTTACTCATGTCAAGATTTTTTGCGTCAACGAATAGCTATCGACCCCTTAGTAGCGATTTGTGAACTAAAATGCAACTAAGAGTTGATTAACTATCACTTTTATTGATTTACATCACTGGCATCTAGCACGATTCAAAACAGCCGGCGAGCCCATCATTTTCAATGTTGGGCGCGCTTCCTCGCGGTCACCTCCAGATCACACCACAGCTGACCACTTTTCCACAGAAAAGAGTGACGTGAGGCTCAGCTGCTTTGCAAGCATTTAGTCTGCTAGGCGCATACATTCAGTCATGCCTTGTCACCTGCAGTGTTGTCATTGCCAAACAAATTGTTGACTAAGGTTGAATGCGACAGTCTGAAGCTTGGAATTGCCACAATTCGCGAGATTGCGAATAATTTTCGCTTCGATCGATCTTTTGTAGGACAGCGATTCTGAAATTGACGCCGTTCCAAGCAGCAATGAGGAGGTGCTCGAGGAGGCATGTTTCGGCCATGCTCGCTAGTGTGTCTCAATTAGCTATATTCGGGTGCTTTGGTGTCCACAGCATTCACAGCATGCAACGCACCAGCGGAGAAATAGAATACGCTCTCTATTGCAAAGTTCTTTGCTAAGCCAGATGCCCTCACCTATCCGGCTTCTCACGGTTACGGTGTCACTAATCCGGTATTACATGGACACAAAAAATTTATGGACGAACTAAAATTCACTATTCGCGATACTTGTTAGTGATGATATCCGTCTATACACTACTCTACTTTTATAGCTTGTGGTCGTGTTGGCTGTAACAGACGTGTAATGAAAAGACACCGTTGCGCTTTTTCCGCGCTTTTAACCCGACAACTGCAACTCTCAATGGTTCCTCAACATGGTGACTGACAAGCACACGTTGAATCTCTTTTCTTTTGCTGTTCTTTTATAGGTGCTTGCGTCTTGTAATGTCACGAAATCATTCAAAGCAGTGTGACAAAGATTAGACATCAAGAGTGAGTGCGTTTCCAGGCTTCGGTGCCACGATAAGAACACTGGGATCGTAGACGTCATCACAACTAGCGCACTGTCACTCAGCATGGTATGTGTGGAATGTATCGCACTGAACACGTAGAACTAGTGTCGATGTCGCAGGGCATTCCATTTTCTATTGAGCTCTCGCACGCTGTTTGCCGTCGAAATATAATAACTTCCCCGTGGCATACGCGGTTTGAATTTGGCCAAAAGGACCTACGCATACCGAGCAATCGAATGAAAGACACATCTCGATTCTAAAATTTGGTGTCTGTGCTCTTTTAAGAAGTGTACCAGTTGGGGATGTATTCTGAAGTGGCAGTCATGGTGCTGAAGACACTATATTTTAGTGTGAATTACATACATTAAACTATCTATATATCTCGGAAGCTGTCTGATAATAATTTGTAATGGTATTCTCCTCTGTACTGTTCAGGTGCATCTTGAAAGGGCCCTAAGCAGCAAGTTGACGAAAATGAAACTCGTATTATCCTCTCCCCTTCCCCCCTTTTTTGTCACTTGTGCTGTCGCAAAGTTCTTCTATATCTTTTTTTCTTTAGTTTAAAAGATAGCTATTGATGCAATGACCAAGCCATTGCACTTCATCTGCTATGTGAAGCAGGGCTATATTCCTTTGTAAATTGAAAGTTCAAGCATTACAGGCAAATGTGCAGCTGGTGGATGTGGCAAAGCTGGCACAAATCACTTGCATGTGTCCAAATTAAGTTGCCACTTTGAGTTATCTGAGAGCACACATCATCGAAAGCCACTTTGTCATATCCAGTGCAAGCATTTCAGTCTTTCCTACCTGTTATGTGCATTATACCACGCACAGTTTGTGCACAAATGTCTTGCCAAACAGTGTTTGCTCATCTGTATTGTGACCATTGCAAATAAATTCGACATTGTAATGTTCCTTTACAATCCATGTTTCAGGTTTGGTGTGGCTGTTTTCATCTGTCGCTTCGTGCTGGATTAAGGTGGGATACTGGAAGTATGAGGTTGATGGGTGTTAGTTGACAAAGTGATAATAAGTAGGGAAAATGGTTTTGTCACCGATCATGAGAGCAGTATATTTATTTTTTTTTGGTGTTATGAGAAGCGCATACCGTTAGTTTTTCTTTATTGAGGCATGGGAAAGTCGCCGTGTGGCTGAATTTTCTCAAGTACTGGTGGGTTTTGCTTCAAGGTGTTCTCCCATCGTGTGCCAGTTTCTCAATTCTTCTTAAATTGGGGCATAATTATTATGTTTCGTTGGGTGTTCACATATAGCAAACAATTGAATCATGAACATTTTCATTCTAATTCCTTAAACTGTTCGCTGTTGCAAACTGGTTGTGTTACTCGAAGGCCCGTAACTGGGCTGTCTATACTTTCACATTTTTTAATCAAAACTTTCTTCTGCCATGTAAGATTAAGTGTGTTCATTTTTTAATGCTTTCTTCTATATGCATCTGTAATTGGTGTAAATCCAGGTTGAGCAGTTTGGATGAGCAGTATAGATACACATTATTTGATGTATTTATTTCTTGCATCCTTGAGCTACAGAATATATCCTCATTTGGCTGTTTGATTTAAGCTGTAGGTTTTCATACAAAAGTTAATGTAAATCTTATTTAGAATTTAATTTTAATTCTGCTAGCTATATGCATAACACAGCTAAATCTTCTAGTTGTGTGCTACCAAATTACTCTATGAAGACTGCCATTTGACAGAGTGACTGTGTGGAGAAGTTCTCTTTGCTGATTTAGATGAAGCGCCACAGTTCTGCATTATGAGTTAGCAGCTATATCTGCAATGGCTGTTTTTCGTGGGCAGGGCAAGCTGCTTCAATAAACCTGGTTCATTGTCCAGAAGTGATGAAATTTTGGTTCATCTTAGTGAAAAAGAGCCATGTGTGACCTATGGCGTTCATTATTGTTCATACTTAATTCGCTCTAATCATTACCTACCATAAAGAATCTCTTCGATGCCATGTAATTGCCATAGCAACATCGCTTCAAAAGAGAATAAGGAATAATAAGGTTTACCATAAACAGCGGAAACTTCTTTCAATGCAGTGCTACAATGTAAATGTCCTCTGTTGTGAGTGAGGGTGTGTCTCCTTTCATTTGCTGCTCTTGGCAATACATTCATTCACGTACGATTCAGTTATAGCGGGCTCACATTATTTACCTGTACAGATTGGGTTATGTGGGAAACTGTAGAAAAGGCTTCCCAAATTAATTTTGCTCTCAGGTATCTGAAGAGGCACTTACATCTCGGCACACAAGCATTTTGACCGCATCGAAATGTCACTGCAGCGGCTGAGAATCGAACTTGTGACCTTGTGCTCTGCAGGATGACACTGATTGACATAACTTCTCTGCTTGAAAAATAGGATAACTGCACAGGCAGTGCAGTCGTGTTAGAGTGCTTTTTGTTTAATTAAGCCACCACTAGTGTTTTGCTGGGATACCTCTCATTTCTCCAAGCCATTTTTGCAGATGAATTCGTTTATTCTGTTCAAGGGTCTCTTTGGTATGCTATAGCTTTATTGCTTTTGTGTGTTCTCACTGGTCGTACAGATGTCATTGTTGTCAGCTGAACATGTGACAATCGCTCTTGACAGCTGCTGTCTAGTGCAGAAGGTAGAGGAAGTGAAGCGTAGTTGCGTTTAGCTAGGAGCGCATGCCGAGACCTATTCGCCAGTGACAGGTCAAGCTGCTCTTCCAACTGCATATGCACAGTTTACCCATGCTTGTATGAGCATGATATTGCGTGTGGGACTGTATTCAGTCACAACTAAAGCTGGCATTTCATAATGAAAGTTAGCAGCATTACAGACATTCTAGCTGCTTGTGCACTCGGCGCTGGTCACAGTGACTTGAAAAGCTTTTTAGGTAATTTAGTCTTGACCCCGTGTTTTTATCTTTTTTTATTGTTATAGCCTAACGAAGTCTTAATTTCTACGAGATCCATTTAACTCTCGCATATTGTTAGGGCCCATGAGCTAACTTCTTATCAAGTTATCCCAGCCGTGGTAGCCGTACTGGCTCTTCGTGTGGTTGGCGGACATAGGCTGCCTGTGCACCTTATCTTGTTAATCGAGGATCAAAAGCAGGCCAAGCCAAAGTAGCGGGTGGCTTCATGTGCGTGGTCTTCTCCCACAACCTATATTTACATATAACCTCATCCAAGCAGAACGCAACATGAGCCAGTTGCTCTGCTCAGCTAGCACTGTTCATTACGCTAGCATTGCAATAGCAAGTGTTCTGAGTCGAGTGAAATCTGACGATTCTTGACTGTGCATGCGTGCCAGCATGTTTAATTAGTAAATGAATGTTTACTCCAACATATCAGCACCATCATCATCAGCCTGACTACGCCCACTACAGGACAAGGGCGTCTCCCATGTTCTGCCAGTCAATTCGGTCCCGTGCTCGCTGCTGCCGCGTTATACCCGCAAACTTCCTTACCTTATATGCCCACCTAACCTTCTTGTCTCTCCTTCACCCGGTTGCCTGCCCTTGGAATCCAGTCTGTCCTCGTTATTGACCAGCTTTTATCTTGCTTTTGCGCTACGGTATTCCAACATATCATCATCATCATCATCATCATCAACGACTGATTATAATACAAATAGTGTATTGAATCACTCTTTCTATTGAAGGTTCACATTTTGGTATTACTTTAAGGTTTCTTTGTTTTTTTTATATGTAACAAATTATAGTCGCTTACTGACAAAAATACAAATTATTAACCATATTCCAGAGCTGCAGTTGAACATGCTAAATTTCTATTGCAAATTTGTATATGCCGGTATTTGTAGTCACCTGAGGCTGGTTCTGAGCACAGGAGGAAAGGAAGAAATTCGATTTATGAAAGGTTACGTATGAAAAATTTCTCCTAGCATTTGGCCTTTGTGCACGCATCCTAAAGATCTATAGTTTTGATTAACATGAACCCTTCCTATGTTCTTGAATGCTGGCTACTTTTACTTTTAGATTGTAGTCGATGTAAAGGGTAAAAAATGGGCTCTATCCCAGTTTATTGATTTGTTCCGTTTGTTTTGGAGAGCTGTGAAAATTGATCTTCAGGATTGCTGCGCTGCTGACGCCTAGTTGATTTCTCGGCCAAGTTTAGGGCAGTCAGCTTTCGTTCGAGTGTTTTCTTCTCACTCTCCAGCACTTGCATCAGCCTGTAAGATAAAAGAACAATGCTCGTGGTTTGATTTGATATATTGATTTACTTACAACGTTGATGTTGCGGGAGACCGAGGGAAAAAGCTGGTCAGTATGCTTGAAGGTGTCCTGGCCACCTTACAGGTATGCCAGTGTAAGCAACAGCAACAAAAAATATTAACACACAATATATTGCACATGGCTAATCTGCATGCAAGAAGCATGCTTTCATAGACAACAAAGAGGAACTTTCAAAAGCTTTTTCTTTGAAGAACAACATAGACAAAACAAATAGATGAGAAGTTCATGATAAGGATATTGTGGTAAACAGTCTCCGTAGTTCTGTGTAAAACTTCTGCAAAAAAATATTTTAACATGCTGTATATGCAATTAAGGGATAAACCTCCAGTAATTGAGATAATTTATGGGCAATAGAAACTTGAGAGGTTTGGCATACAGTGCTCCAAGAGGAACGCGCGTAATGATTTCAAGTGCTAGAGGGGTCATTACGAAGGAGGAGGGAGCATCCGTGCTTCAACCCCCTTCACAGAAAATTATCATCGAATTCACTGTGGGCACGCAGTATGTCGCTAAAATGCACCTTTGAACTTTAATCGCAACGTTTTGTGTCTGCCTGCATACACGTTGGCTTCAGGTTGCGCCCTTCCCCTTCCATGCGTCGGTGACTCGGTCACACACCGTCTCTCTCCATCGACGTGATGGTTGTGCAGTGAGCTATATCAAAGCCGTTCTATGGCAAACTATCCATATCCGTGACATTATACCTCATCTTTACGCACTTTCCATTGCCACATGCACTTATGGAAACCACAGCTACATTTTATCTCTGCCCGCTACGAATGATTCCACGCACATGCGCACAAAACTGCCCCATCATGTATCACAACTTCGATGTGGTATGTGGGGTTTAACGTCCCAAAACCACCATATGATTAGGACTCCGGTAATTTCGACCTCCTGGGGTTCTCTAACGTGCGCCCAAATCTGAGCACACGGGCGTGCAGCATTTTCGCCTCCATTGAAAATGCGATGTATCATAACTCTGTTTTCTTGCTGGTCGCAAAGCTACAGGAGTTTATTGTACAAGGGGTTGAAGGGTGTTTGTGGGGAAGGTCTCTGCGCATGTGCGTGTGCCAAGACTGTAACTGAGAGGGGGGGGAGGGAGGTTGAGCGGGTTTTGACACCCCCACCCGAAATTTTTCCGCGCTGTTAACTTTTCGGGTGACGCTAAAGTATTTAGGCGCCTTCCCATCAACCGCAGATTGCCAGAGTTTCTACACATAAACAACCCCCGAAAAAAAAAAAGACTTACTGGGTACGGCCCTGGCGTGTGCGTGCGTATGTTAACATGCAGTATAAAAATTAACGGTGAGATTGGAGCCCTACGGAAAAGGCGTTGTGAGGGCGTTAACGCCTCTTCTGCAGAGGGGGCGTTGTATGACACCCTTCCCTTGTCGCTTTCCGAACCTCTCTTGCGGCTGCGCACTGCGCCGGAGGCGATGCCGAGTCTTTTCCGTTGTGGGCCAGATCTTGATTATCCGTTTCCGTTACGGGTGCGAGAGGTCACCAATTGGCGCTATCAATGGTGCTCCGGCGCACAGCGCGCAGACACTGTAGATCCTGTATGGGGGCCTCTGTGGGTTCGTGTCTCCACTGCTACGCAGAAAGCGCTTGAGAGTGCGTCGTCATAAATTTTTGTGCAGTGTGGGTGCAGCTGCACCTCCCACTCTATGTCACTCTTACGCACTAACGGCATCGGTTATCTATATCAAAAGCGCTCTTCCCCCCTTTTTTCTTTTTTTTTACTTTTCACGAAACAAGAAAAAAAAGCGCTATATTAATCGTCGCTGTTACGGCCGCCTGGCTAGTTTTCCGCCAGTACAGCCAGCTCAACCTTTTCGCCGGCGCGATATCGGCCGATTTTCTGACTCTTCCCGAATTTGGTCATATATACGCAATATAGCTATCGCTCTTGTCTGTTGATAAACAATCAACACAGGCGGGTTAGCTGCCATGTTATCCAAAGCAGTGAGGCAGCGAACTACACCGAAATTAATTTTCTTTAAATGACTTTTTCAGTCCACGTGCAACTTCTCTTTGCTATATCTCCTTGACGACCGCCCACTGATGACATTTTTAAAGCCGTCAATAGATATGGTGACCTCATGTAATGTATGCATACAGTGCTGTGTGAACGACCAATTCATGGTATGGTTGCCAACCTTGCCGAATTTTGCGGGAGTGTCCTGCTTTTGAAATGCTCCGATATGAAGGGATTGTCAGGTGTTCTGACTTTTTTTTTGTCATCTCTTTCCACTGAATGCATACAGGGTTCAACTACAGGGGGGATTCAGCTATATGTGTGTGCGTATATCCCCAAGCACACATATCAATATAATTCTTGACATCTCGTTTGAACGCTATCTCCTTCTGTCTGGGCGCGCTGGTAGGCGCGGCTCTGCTCAACTCCGCATTAGAACAACTATGGGCCGTCCAGCGAGCCGAGGAAGCCGCCCGAGCCCAAGGGCTCGCGGGCGATGCCTAGGCCGGGGATCAAGCCCACCCCGATTTAACATTGCCGGACTCTTAATAAATGTTGCTTCTCTCTCGCTATTGCATTGTCACTTTCAAATATAAAGGCGGCTTTGTTTTTTATCGATGCTATCTTCCTCTTGGAAGCCTTCACTATCCACTTTATATGTATGTGTAGTCCCGTTTGCATACTCTCCTTCATTGGTGTAGCTTGGTGAGCTGGGCGGGGTGAAATGAGGGGGTGGAGGGGGAGGAAGTTGAGAAAGAACTTACGGTGTGATGTCTCACTTAGTCCTGCTTTCCCGCGTTGCAAAGTAAGCCCACGAAATACGAAAAAAAAATGGCCACGTGACTGAGAGTTCGCGCACTGCTATCGGGCTGCCCACAAGCGGTGAACAAGTTCGCTTGCATCGTTTTATGGGTGCTTTTTGACTCCGACTGTACTCGGGTCAGCAGCACGCATTTACGCCATCATTATAACGAAAGCAAAAGCCCACTGCCGGCCACCAACAAAACCGTCGCTTCGCCTAAGTCACAGTGACGCTGAAGAAGACCTTAATTGTTCGCCTATTTTCACGCTTGATAGCAGCATGATATAGAGATTCTCACAGACGGCTTCCTGGGCGCTGCCGTAACCATCTCTGGGCTGTGCTAGACAGGCGTGACCCTCATCCCCCCCCCCCCGAAAATGCACTGTCGAGGTTGTGACGTCAGCCTTTGAACTCTCGTTCGCAGCCCAGCCTGGCGGCGATTTCTCTTTCTCGTAAAGCAGTGCGCAAGTGCTCCGTCACGTGGCTTTACATATTGCGCGGGCTTTCTCTGCAACGCGAAATTAAAAAAATTACGTGAGACTTATCGAACTAACGGGAAACTGTTCAGTCTATAGTTCCTGAAGGTGCTCTACAACTGTCATACGTCGGGTCTTAATTCAGTCGAAATGAACGTTCTTAAAAATAAATAATTAGTTATTCCACTGCATGCTAGAGTGAACAGTGTGCGTTCGGCTCAATTCTCTTAAGCGCGCGAATGTGCGAGCAGTATTCGCTTGGTTCAGTTCAAGTAACGCGGGACAACCTGCTTACATGCCGCGCGTATTCGGCGTACCTGTGCCTTCTGTCGTGCAGCTGCTTGTCAGCCAGCTCCTGCTGGCGCTCCTGCTGCATGCGAAGCTGGTTCTGGTGGAACTTCTTGTCCGTCTTACGCTCCCACTCGCAGCGCAGGCCCACCATCTCCTCGTCGTGGAGCGACGATCGTACGGAGGTCCCGGTAGCAGCCGCGCGGGGGCCATGCGCCGGCTTCGGCCCAGCAGAAAAGAGGCTGCTGCCGGCTGCTGCTCGCCTGTGATGCGTAAAAAGAAGGAGCATCACAACACGGCCCCCCACCTCATTTATTGCTCCGCATCCTCCTTGAGTGGATAGCCCCCCAAAAAAGAAAGAAAAAAAAGCTTGCCGCCACACACACAACACACACACACACAACACATATATATATAATATATTATATATATATATATTATATATATATATATATATATATATATATATATATATGAGATCTAACAGACAATAATGCCAAGGAAAGTATAAGGGAAGATATTAGACCAAATTGTAATGTAAATATGAAAAAAGTGGGTGAAAAGATAACTTGCCGTGAACAGGATTCGGCAAGTTATCTTTTCACCCACTTTTCTTCATATTTACAATACAATCTGGTCTAATATCTTCCCCTATACTTTCCTTGGCATTGTTGTCTGTTAGATCTTATAATTATTGTGTAAAAACATGGAAAAACGAGCCCTTAGGTATATACTTCTTTAGGCATATATATATGGCTGCTGATGAAACTCGTTCACACCAGTAGCGTAGCCAGGGGAGTGGCGCACCGGGCCGGCTCCCTTCCCCTTTCGAAGATAATTATTTCTGCCTAAGCCCGTGGTTTCCGTGACCTTGTTTTCAGGCAGAAGCTGCGAGAAATCATTTAATGCGCTTTTCGTGGACTGCCGTTTCTAGCGATCGTGACGCGAACTGGAAAACGTGATGTGCGGGTGTTCTGGAGGCGTGCGTCCGCTCAAGCGCAGAGTAAAATAGCTAAGGAACAAGCAAGCGGCTCCAGGCCCGGCTGTACCAGCCACGGCACGTGCCTCTCAATCCTCTCCGCCAGCTCAGCGTGGTCAACACACTATGTGTTGG
This sequence comes from Rhipicephalus annulatus, assembly GCA_013436015.1. NCBI lineage: Eukaryota > Metazoa > Arthropoda > Arachnida > Ixodida > Ixodidae > Rhipicephalus > Rhipicephalus annulatus. The sequence goes on from WOVY01015295.1 coordinate 148,560, forward strand.
CTGAGTCGTCCACTACAACTTTGTGCTTGCCCTCAAGTCAATAAGTGGAAAGCTAATTAACGAATTTTGTTAATTAGTAGCAACAGTGTCATGTTAACTGCGGCAAAGTGACATGTTTACGGCCTCAACGTGGAGTTCGTGTTAATAAGAAGAAAGAAAAGTGGATGAAAATTAACTTGCCGTGAGCAGGAATCGAACATACGGCCTTCGAATAACGCGTTTAATGCTCTACCACAGAGCTATCACGGCGGCTATCCCCCTAGTCACTTTATTGTGTTTATATGTAAATTTAAACGTGGGAGTGTCAGTCAGCGCCACCTGTAGCCATGGTGGCGAGCGTCGCACACACTTCATGAGCCTGTTTATCGTCACGTAGCCCGTGAACATATTACGAGCTGGCAGCTGACCAATAGTTCCTCGTATACAACCTAACGACACGAAGTCTGCCGGTACGATACCCTCGTTAATGAATAATGTAATGAATACACTTTTCTCTCTTATATATATATATATATATATATATATATATATATATATATATATATATATATATATATATATATATATATATATATATATATATATATATATATATATGTGTGTGTGTGTGTGTGTGTGTGTGTGTGTGTGTGTGTGTGTGTGTGTGTTGTGTGTGTGCAACGGAACGCCTGCTTACAGCGGTCGCTTTAACATCATCAACGCCATTACGTATGTATACGTGTACGCCGCAAAGACTTGCGTTACACGAGCCCGGAAATGTTCCCCCTTGTTCGACTCGACATCGGCAAGGTCGTGTGCGACGGTGCGAGTGTCAGCTGGTGCCAAGCTAGCGCTGCTGACACACGAGCACAAAGCTCCGTCAATAGAAAGCTCTGTCAGGGCGCCTCGAGGCCGGCCGCTTTCTACAACTGCGACAGCTCCCGCCGATGAGCCGTCATAGAGCCTGTCATCGATCATCGTCCCGCAAGTACGCCCATCGAAGCCGGTGCGTGGAACAAAAGACTCGTGGGCGATACAATGTGCCGTCACCGCGCCTCGACTCGCACGTGATGTCACTGCATCGCGTGTTTTCTAGTGTCCGTTAAGTGCTTCGGCCGCGCCTTTAGTGTTCGGTGTTCAATTCAGGGCCCGTGTTCACGAAAGCGTCTTACGTGCGCTTAAAACTTTCATAAGATGATGCTTCAACCAATCGCGACACAGAATATGTTAGCGAAACCGTGGCTGACCAATGGGAAAACGCACTTCCGGATGAGAAGCTTTGCAGAATCGGCCTCGGTTTCTTGGCAGCCTCGGCATAAGCATACCGCTACATATAACCTATGTTGTTTGTAGAAGGTTATTCGATCGCTGTGCAGCGATGAGTGACCAACAGTTTCTTGGTCGTCTTGAAATATCATTATCGTAATGGCTATTTGACTTCCAATATTGTATTTTCTAGAACATGCTTCTCATTAACCGCTATTTCAAGTGACACAAAAGGCGGATAAACAAAGCAAGGAACAGGCTGGGGATCGCCATGAGAAGAGGAACAATGCACGTCTTTTTTTCAGCATGTCTAGGAACAGGAATGTATAAAAGGAAGATACGAAGGATGGAAAGAGGGGAGAAAAATGAAGAAAATTACAGAACGCAGAAGCTGAGGTAATATATACAGTTACGAAGGCTATATTCAGCAGCAGCAGTGCATACAGCAAGAGTCTCGCGCTACAAGGGGCGCTTATAATTAAAAGAATGTTACAAGTATAAAAAAATAATAATAATAAAGGTTCTTGTGACCTGCGCGTGGTAATTCCGTATAACGCAAGAACACAAATGTAGTTAAGATGACGTGTGACAAATATTGTGGCTTAAATTAAAGACAAAAATAGCGGGCCAATATGCCTTTCCATTTTATTCTTAATATTTGCCTGTAATGTTCATGAATTGTGTTTGAGATTTACATAGCCCATTATAGCACCGAGAATGGGCCGACGAAGCTAACGAAAGACAAAATTAAAAAAAAAACCGTCGTAATGGGAGCATATGAAATCATCCTTGTTGTAGTATGAGGTTATAACTTTTTAGCCGACTGTTTTAGCGAAAACTGCTCTCTTTCGTGGACGGGTATACGCACTATATCGTAGCATTCCTTATACCATCGCAAAGCTATAGTGGTAAGCACGAAGCCAGGACTTCTTTCGCTCGAAATAACGCGGTAATAATCTATTCACGTGAACGCAAAAGCACCGGGTGTGCTTGAGGAAGCATTTCTGGAATGCGAAGGTATCACACAAGGGGATGGAACGGGAAAGATGTGCGCCACAAATCTAATAATCGCCGATGAAGCAAACGATACGTGAACACTGCCACTAGATGCCACGGGGTCGAGCAGAACTCCAGCATGGCACGAATGAAACACTTTATCGGGCGAGATTGCGGCCAGACGAAATGAAAATTGCCTAACCTTGCATGAAGCCGCGCATGGCTTGAAGTAGCGAAAGCGGATGATTCTGAACACTAATGTGGTTTCTTATATATTGTTATTACAAGCCTTATATATATATATATATATATATATATATATATATATATATATATATATATATATATATATATATATATATATATATATATTGCCACCTAGAGTTGTGAGCCGGCAAGCCCTAGCGAGCCGAAAAGGGCAAGGAGAACGAAGAAGTGTGGTTAGCGCCTCGTTTAGAAGATACACGCTCGTGTATTTCAGCCCCGCTGTTCCTGTCCCTTCTCTACGGCTCTTGGTACGTGACAAACTGGTGGAAGTGCTGGGTGATCTATGCACCGTACCCCTCCACATACCAGGAACACAAGCGTCGTACCGGTGGTCACTCCTGTGCACCGCGCCAGCAGAAGGATCCGAGGGCAATCCCCTGAGTTTGGACCGCTCGCAAACAACATGGCAGCTCCGACCAGCCATGCCGACACCAACCCAACTAATACGAACGGCACAACGCCGCTCCATTGCACCTTACTCACACCGCGAACGCCAAATCCTTTTCATGGCACTGCACTTGAGGATGTGGAAGATTGGCTTGTTCATTACGAGTTCGTTGCCGTGCACAACCAGTGGGACGACGCAGACAAACTGCGGCACGTCTATTTCAGTCTTTTGGACGGCGCACGTGTCTGGTACGAGAACCGGGCAGGTATTCTTACATCATGGGAAGACTTCAAACGCCGACTTCTTGCGACATATGCAAGCCCTGACCGTCGGGAGAGAGCTGAGCGCGATCTGCAGTCCCGCATACAACTACCAAATGAAGGGGTTGCGATGTATGTCGAGGAAATGACGCGCCTCTTCCACCGAGCTGACCCCGGCATGCCAGAAGAAAAGAAGGTACGGTACCTCATGCGCGGGGTGAAAGAGCAACTTTTCGGTGGGCTAATACGCAGTCCACCCAAGACTGTGTCAGAATTTCTCACGGAAGCTGTCACCATCGAAAGCACCCTTAGGCACCGGGCCCCGTCATACGAGCGGCACGTCAATGCTTCAACTACGGACTACTTTGGAGCTTTCGGTGGCCAAATGGATTTTTTCCGAGAGCTCATACGTTCAGTCATCCGCGAAGAACTCCAGAAGCTATCAGTGCCCTCGCAGCCCCCTACCTCTTCCTTCTCCAGCGTTGTCAGAGATGAAGTCCAGCATGCTTTAAGAGAACCATCTTGCATGCGGGATTATCAACCACCCGGTGACTTCCCCCGCATGTCGTATGCTCAAGCTTTGCAGCAACCTGTAACACCCGCAATCCCGCATCCCACCGTGGCCCCAGCCATGCTGCAGACGGTTCAAGCGGCGCCATATTACAGCGCACCTCGCCCGATCCCGCGAAAATCAGACGTCTGGCGTGCGCCTGATCGACGTCCTCTCTGCTTCCACTGTGGCGAAGCTGGGCATCTTTACCGACACTGTTCTTACCGGCAACTTGGACTACGCGGATTTTCGACGAACTCACCACCACCCAGGTTCGGTCACCGGCCCCCTGATATTGAAGAGTATGTGGCTCAACAGCGCGGAACTTCGTCATCCTTGCACCAGTCACGCTCCCCGTCGCCGCGGCGATTTTCTCCTAATCGCCGCATCTATTTGAGCGTGGCGCAGGGTCGGTCCCCCAGTTCGCGCCGGGAAAACTAACCACAGCGACCTTCGGGGGCGAGGCCGCTCCTACTGCACAAGCTCAAGGCCTCCTACCGACGCTTCCGCAAACTGAAGATTCCCCGACGACGACGACACCAGCTGGTTCCGAAAAGGTTTCATTAGATATTCCAGTGCTGCTCGACGGTCGCAAAGTCACTGCTTTAGTTGACACGGGTGCGGATTTTTCTATAATAAGTGAAAAACAGGCTGCTCTTCTAAAGAAAGTGACGATGCCTTGGAACCTCAAGCCAATTCGTACTGCTGGCGGGCACGTCGTCATGCCACTCGGCGTTTGCACAGCACGAATACAGATTCGTGGTTCAACCTTTGTTATCAGCTTGAGCGTTCTCCGTCAGTGTTCTCGAGACCTGATCATTGGCATGGACTTCCTGAGGGAGCACGGTGCTATCATCGACATTCGACAACGCCTCGTCACGTTCTCAACAAAAAGCGCCCCACCAGAGCATAATCCTGACCACGATCGAGTATGTCTGCGGGTAATTGACGATGCTGTCACGATACCACCGCGCTCAAGTGTTATGGTTCAAGTGGCTAGTAACAAATCAGCACACGGTGAAATGATGGCGGATAGCAATCGATCCCTGCTCTTTTCCCAAAGTGTCTGCGTAGCACGAAGCCTAGTAGACCTTCAGGATGGCCATTGCGAGGTACTTGTTACGAACTTCAGCTACGAGCGCCGACACCTTTTCCCTGGTACTGTCATCGCCTATGCCTACCCAGTAACTAATGTGACTGAGTGTTTTGCTTCCGAGGCAACCGATAATACCGAAGCACCTCTCCGGGGCGTCGACATAAATCCAGCGCTTTCTGACGAAAACAAACGAAGGCTTAACGACCTGTTGATAGAATTCCACGCCTGTTTTGCACGTTCATCGAGAATCCGCCAAACATCGATTACCAAACACCGTATTATCACCTACGGCGACGCGCACCCTATACGGCAACAGCCTTACCGCGTTTCACCAACTGAACGACGCGAGATTCAAAAGCAAGTGAAGGAAATGCTTCAAGACGGTGTAATACAGCCATAAAGTAGCCCTTGGTCATCGCCAGTGGTCCTTGTAAAGAAGAAGGATGGTACACTTCGCTTTTGTGTCGATTATAGGAAGCTGAATAACGTCACAAAGAAAGACGTGTACCCGTTGCCTCGAGTGGACGATTCTCTTGACAGGCTGAGGCGAGCAAAGTACTTTTCCTCAATCGACCTCAAAAGTGGTTATTGGCAAATTGAAGTCGATGAACGTGACCGCGAAAAAAACGGCTTTTGTAACTCCTGACGGCCTGTATGAGTTCCGAGTGCTCCCATTCGGCCTCTGTTCCGCTCCGGCCACATTCCAACGAATGATGGATACCGTTCTCGCTGACCTCAAGTGGAAAAGTTGCCTCGTCGATCTAGATGATGTCGTTGTCTTTTCAAAAGCGTTTGACGAGCACCTTCATCGCCTTCGGAGTGTTTTTGAAGCCATACGATCCGCTGACCTTACCCTCAAGCCAGAGAAGTGCCATTTCGGCTACAATGAACTGAAGTTCCTGGGTCACGTTGTGAGCGCTGCAGGCGTTCGGCCCTATCCCGAGAAGACTGCCGCTGTGGCCTCTTTTCCAGCTCCGACAGACAAAAAGTCTTCGGCGATTTCTGGGGCTCTGCGCCTACTATCGCCGCTTTATTGAAAACTTCTCTAAGGTTGCGGAGCCTCTCATCAGACTTACGCGTGACGACACCCCATTTCAGTGGACTGACGAACAAGCGACTGCCTTTGCAGAGCTGCAACATCGATTGTCTTCTCCTCCTGTACTCGGTCATTTCGATGAGGACGCTGACACAGAGGTGCGCACTGACGCAAGCAACATTGGTCTCGGAGCTATCCTGCTGCAAACACAAGATGGGATTGAACGTGTGATTGCCTACGCGAGCCGCACTCTATCACGTGCCGAAACCAACTATTCAACATCAGAGAAGGAATGTCTCGCGGTAATATGGGCGATTACAAAGTTCAGGCCTTATCTATATGGGCGCCCATTCAAAGTTGTGAGTGATCACCACGCTTTATGTTGGTTGGCTAACCTCCGAGACCCCTCTGGTCGATTAGCACGATGTAGTCTGCGACTTCAGGAGTTCGATATCACCATTGTATACAAGTCGGGTGGAAAGCATGAAGACGCCGACACGCTATCACGAGCACCTCTGGAGTCCGACCATACAACTGTAGAAGGCGACAGCACCTTCCTCGGGACTCTCAGTGGGGCGGACCTCCTCAGTAAGCAACGAGCGGACCCCGAGTTAAGACCCATCATCGATCATTTAGAAGGCAGCACCGCGTCTGTTCCTCGTCCCCTTTCCCGTACGTTGCCGTCATTTTGCTTACGACACGACATATTATACAAGAAAAACACTGGTGTTGGCAGCAGATCTTATCTTCTAGTCGTCCCTCATGACCTTCGTGATGACATCCTATTAAGCCTGCCACGATGAGCCGACATCCGGCCACCTGGGATACTCACGGACACTCGACCGGGTTCGAAAGCTATATTTCTGGCCAAAACTCGCAGCTTGTGTCAAACGCTACGTGAAAGGATGCCGCGAATGTCAGCGTCGCAAGTCACCACCTGTGAAGCCTGCAGGCCTCTTACAACCCATCGATCCACCGCGTACGCCGTTTGACCAAGTTGGGATGGACCTTCTTGGACCGTTTCCCATGTCTCACTCCGGAAACAAGTGGATCATCGTCGCAACTGATTACTTGACGCGTTATGCTGAAACGAAGCCATTGCCACGCGGTACAGCATCTGAAGTCGCCCAGTTTTTCATGCACCACATTGTGCTTCGTCACGGTGCCCCGTCATTCATCATCACTGACCGAAGGACAGCATTTACGGCAAAACTGTTGGACGACATCTTCAAGCTCAGTTACACGAACCACCGCAAAACAACCGCATACCGCCCCCAGAGTAACGGCTTAACAGAAAGGCTGAACAAAACGCTGGCGGACATGATTTTCTATGTACGTGGATGTGCAGCATAAAACGTGGGACGAAATCCTGCCATACGTAACGTTTGCGTACAACACCGCAACCCAGGAAACGACAAGGTTCGCACCTTTCCGCCTCGTTTACGGTAGAGACGTGCAAACCATGCTAGACGCTATGATTCCTTGTGACATCGACCCGCACGAGCTACTACTACTCCCGATGTCAACAATTACATTCAGCGTGCAGAGGAAGCACGTCATTAGCTCGCGTGCCACCTAAGATCGCAGCAATGTGAAGACGCCCGAAGGTACAATATCCACCACCGACAAGTCTCCTACCAACCTGGCGACCAAGTGTGGGTTTGGACTCCTGTTAGACGGCGAGGTCTGAGCGAAAAACTCCTGAGCAAGTACTTCGGACCCTACAAAGTATTACGGCGGTTGAACGAGGTCAACTATGAAGTTATTCCAGACGGAGGCTCGGCAACGCCACAGCGCCACTCACCAACGAACAGAGATTGTGCATGTCGTCCGCCTAAACCTTATATACGCGGTGATACTCGTCTTATTACGCCCGGGCAGCAACATTTTCGGTTTTTTTTACATTGCCCGTTGGTCTCGAACGAACTGTGAACTCTGTTAATGGGTTTTTTTTTCTCTTATGACCAACCTCAGACAATTTTTTTTGCACCTGCATATGCCCTGTGCACTATAGCTACCGTTTCTCTTTTTTCCCCTTACCGACCCTGCTGTCCCCTGTGTATGAGCATCGGGTCGATGCTCTAATGGGAGGGGGAATAATGCCACCTAGATTGTGAGCCGGCAAGCCCTAGCGAGCCGAAAAGGGCAAGGAGAACGAAGAAGAAGTGTGGTTAGCGCCTCGTTTCGAAGATACACGTTCGTGTCTTTCTGCCTGCTGTTCCTGTCCCTTCTCTACGGCTCTTGGTACGTGACAATATATATCTGTGTGTGTGTGTGGTGTGTTGTTGTGTGTGTGTGTGTGTGGTGTGTGTGTGTGTGTGTTTGTTTTGCAACGACGGGCCGATCCCGCCGAAGCCACCACTGTTGCGAAAGACGGCGACGCCGACCCGGTCCCACAGGCGCCACTGCTTTCAATCTCCGCCGGGAAGGTCACCAGCCGTTTGGTAGCGTATGTTCTCAGCTCGCGACTGCTTCTGCCGGCGCAGACACATGCCGGCCCTCCGACACGGGGACGCCTCTCACATAGGACCGCCGATCGCGACGCGCCGCAGGGCTTCTTTTATTTACCCCGGGTCCAACCAAAAAGTCCAATCAGAAGCGCCGCTGGTCGTCAGGGCAGGTTCCTCCAATGGGGTCGCCGCGCCATGCGTCAGACCACCAGACACGAGACGCCGGCTCGCTGTCACGTGCGCAACTGACTCAATGCACGTGGGCCAGAGGGCGCCGCGCGTTTTCACGCCGTCGAGTCGATCGCGCCAGGCAGACTGCGGGCTGGCCTTGACCCAGATTGCCTTTTCCAGAGGCACGGACGTTTGACGAGGACTCGCTGGCATAACAGCACCCCCGCCGCCAGACAATGCACCGGAAAGACGAGCTGCTTCCACGGGGGCTCGGATGTCAGGTGCGCTCGTTCGCCAGGTCCCTCCAGGTTCGCCTCCAGGGCCATGGGGAGAATACAGCTCCAAACTGTTCCGGGAACACATCCCATTTTTGACGACGGATCCCAGCTCCACTGGCTTGTCGCCACAACTTGTCGACCAGCTTCACTCGTCTCTTCTGACCATCTTCGGTTTCAGCACTTGTCGATGGTTCTGCAACTTGCTAAGAACGGTTCGACAACAAACAACACACGACACAAGCAAGTGCCCTCGGTCACCCGACAGAACACCAGACAAAGTATAGTACAACATATACCTATCTACGTGTCTATCGGAATTTTGTTCCCCCTACATCAAGAGGCACATGTGGGACACAAGACTCTTAAAGTAAGAACTTGAATTTTTCACACTTACAACAACGCAACGAATTAGAATACCACATAAAGTTGGCCCCTTGAGATCACTCTGAACGAGAGCGCTCAGCCCAGGTCGTGATGAGGTCAAAATTTTGCCCCGAATCGCCAGCGAGAAACCGAAAGGTTGAGAAGTTACTAGCTGGAACGCACTGCTCAATGCACCTGCATTAGCGTTTACCTTTCCTTTATTTTTTTTTGATAGCGAACGTCAAAGTTGCGCTGTGGAGCAACATGCTCCTCTTCAGTAACCGGCCACTTTTAGGCGACGATACCTATGCGGCACCAAGAGCGGCTCACACTTTCGACGTTGCACAGGGGAACAACGATACGGCTTGCTACGGATTGACTCCTCACCGCTTAGCTGATATCGTGTTCGATCACCCTCGTGTTTCCGGGGCGGTCCGAAAACACGTCTTCAAACTCGGAACCAATCTTTCTCAGGTCCTCTTCTCAGGTCCTCCTTCACTTAAGCTAGGCTCTAGGTTTATCTGCTCCCGGATTACTTTCGATCCCCCTTCAATTACCTCACTAGAACTCAAAATTTCTGCTTCCTCTTCCTCTGAAGCATTCAACAGCTGATTTACGACCGCTTGATGTTGAACATTGGGTTTCATCAAGTTGTAAATTTTGTCCGGCCGCCTTCCTAATTTCACTTCATAATTTTGATCGCAAGGCTTCGATAATACTTTGGCGGGCCCTTCCCAATCAACCTCAAGCTTGTTCCTTTTGGATGGCTGCAGCAGCATTACCTGATTATCAACTTCAAAAGCGCGCTTCTTCACCGATTTCTCGTAGTGCTCCTTCGACAGCACTTGTGCCGCGTTTTTCTGGCTTTCCACTAGCGCTTCAATTTGGCTTTCCACTAGCGCTTCAATCGAGAGATCCTCACGCTGCTCTCGAATGAGCGTCTCTCGATCAACTCTCGGCAGCTCGCTCCAACTTTCCGCTACGGGCGAGAGCGTTGCAACCCTCTCGCTCTGACTCAATGGCGCCATGTCGTCTCCCCCCACGCATACCGCCCGCCGGCCGTTTCCGCGACGGGCCGCTCGCGTGACTGCTCACATGACTCATGCGGAAATTCCCTTTCTGGGGTTCCGTCGACCCGCCGACAAGGTCACTTGAGAGTTCACTGCATGAACCAGATCAAGCTGCCGCGATAGCTTCCGCGCTTGCGATCGCGTGAGGGCCATGCACGCTAAGTTGGGGAAGAACGATTTGCCCTGCTCTTTGAGAAGCTGCTCCGAGTTGTTGGAGAAAAGATAAGAAAACGATCATTTAGCGCGGCAGACACAGCTGCTTCGGTGCGAAGCTTCACCGAACGGGCCTTCAATGACAACCGTGGCGATTGGTAAGCGAACACTCTGCTCCTCGGCGACTTGCCTGATCCACGCGCATTCTCCTGTTAAGTCATCCGGAGACCCAATGAAGGATGGACAACGTCCATGGTTGCCGCTGAGTCTCTAAGTGCTCGGCACGTTTTCTCATTCACCCTAATTTCTTGGAGATACGGCTCCAACAACCGCATGTTTTTTCTGATTCTCGGATTGTTGCGAAGGCAAACTTTTCCTGACAGTTTCTCGCGATGTGCCTTCCTTTTTGCAGTTGTAGCAGATTAGCGGCTTCCGTTTGTTTGCCCTTCCCCTCCTACACTATCCTTCGTAAGAGACGGGTCCTTCTTGAAATTACGGTGCGGAGCGGGTTTCCGTTGATCAGGTTTCCTTGAAAAGCCCTCTTCCTTTCATCCTTTTCAACGCGCACTGCCCTGCTATGCAACTTTCGGCGAGTATAATACTCCTCAGCTAACTCAGCTGCCTTGTTTAACTGTACTTCCCAAGTCTGTCCTGCAGCCAAAGCTTGACATCCTCCTCGATGCAGCGGTAGAATTGCTCCAATGCAACGCATTCCACCACTTTATCGCGGTCGTCATAAACACCTTCGCCCTTGAGCCATTCAATCAAATCGGCTTTAAGACGAAACGCGAAGTCAACGTGTGACTCATTCCCCTTTTTAGCATACCGGAACCTTTGCCTGAAAGCCTCGGGTGACAACTTATAACGTCTCAAGAGCACTTCCTTAACCTCGTCATAGCTCTCAAACGCTTCCCTCGACAAGCAAGTTATCGCGTCGGACACTTCGCCGGGAAGAAGAGCTAGCAGGTTCCGCGCCCAAAGAGACCGCTCCAAAGCGTTTCGCTCACAGACGTGTTCAAACTTGACGAGATATTTCGCCATGTCCTCGCCTACTACGAACGGTGGCAATTGGTCCCGAATTCTAAAACCGCTGACCTGAACTGTTGGAGAAGCTACGCTAGGCGCCTGTGAACACTGTAGATTGCCAATTCTATTCGTTTCATCTCTCGAGGCGTTCCTGTCTCTCGGCCTCCTCGCGACGTTCGCGCCTTTCAGCCTCCTCACGTTCGCGAGCTTCACGCCTTCGCCTT
>WOVY01015296.1:0-15020 GCA_013436015.1 Rhipicephalus annulatus
TACGCCTCATGGGATGGTACTGTTGTTAAACAAAAGAATGGAATCTGTATTGGTTCTTGTATTGCTCCTTGCTTAAGTGACTTGTATTAGCCTATCACGACCAGGCCCTTATGATCGCCTCAAAAATCACCCTGATGTTGTGCGTGTGTTTAGATTTGTCGACGATTTCTTAATTGTTTTAAACAATGACTCATGTAGTTTCGACAATGAGGTTTCAAAAATTGTAACCACATTCACGGAAAACCCTTTCTCCATTGGTCTTGACGCATGAAAAGCCCAAGGGCAATTTCATTAGGTTTTTGGACTTAGGTATCTACTTTTCATCAAAGAATGTGTGTTGGAGTTATGAGCCAAGGGGCAATAAGCCCGTCCTGCCGTTTTCCTCCGCCCATTCAAAGCTCGTAAAACGCGCCGTGTACAATCCTGTTTTAATAACTCTCTTAGGAAGTCCTGTAATCACAAAGTTGAAGGCAGTTTTCTGAAACCAAGCCAAGCGCTTGGCAGAGTCTGGTTACCCAATTTGTGTGCTGAGCTCTGTCGCAGAGGGTTTGAGCAGGAAGCTAAAACACCCACCTAAAGGCAGTAATGGTCGTACAGCAAAAAAAGTGGCGTCGTTCCGTACTTGCATGGTGTATCGCATAATCTCAGAAGGATCGCGGGAAAGGCAGGAGTGGATGTGATCTTTTCAGCTCCCGAACGTCTACATAGGTTGTGTCGACGCGTTAATTCACAGTGTAACAGTGCAAACACCTGCCTTATTAATCATCGAACAATTTTTGTGAACTGCATTCGCAATGTTGTTTATGCTATTCTGCTTACTTGTGGAAGAACCTATATTGGTCAAACCGGCCGATGTATCAATCAGAGATTGAAAGAACATCATTATAATGTCACGAAAGCAATCTCGGGCCATTTGGGCATCCATTGCCGAGATTGTGGATGTATACCCCTCTTCGAAAAAACTAAAATTCTATCTAAGGCTCCTGGCAAAATGACAAGGGAGATTATGGAGGCATACGAAATCGCGAAATTATCTGACATGTGCGTTAGCCAACCATCAGTATCGCTTTCTCAAAAAGAACTTCATTACTTGATTCGACACAGTGACTTGTACGTTTGCTATGTCGTGCAATATACACGTGCTTGGTTCTACGATGTGATTCCGCGATATGTTCTTTATGTTTATGTTATTTCCGCTCGCTCGGTATATATTTATCGGTTCGTGCGAAAATAAAAGATCAGTTGAAAGTAGCGCTCTGTACGTGTCTGTCTCTTCTACGTCCTTGTCTGTTTCGCGCTTACTCACTCTTCATGGATTCAAACCAACTAGCCCACCAACGGTTTTGGCAATGTTTATTTCTAGTACATCGGGCATTCCTTCGTGGTACCTCGTTGAACCTTGCCGCCTAGTCCCGCTCCTTGCAACAGCAGCTTGTAGAGCTCGCATGCTCGGCTTCTGTGTCCGTCACAAAATTTTGCCACCCGAAGTTCTCGCTTTATTTGGGTTCTGCCAGCCCTCAATCAGCCACGGCATTCGGATCTGCAAACTAATGCGCTCGGAATGGCATCGACAAGTGCGAATGTACAGAGATATCTTGAGACTGCTCCTGAAGACTACAGGTTCTGAAAACGCTTGGGCTCACTTTTCACGGATCATCAACCGCACGACGGAATTCCTATGGAATCACGTTTTGCCAGGCCTGAGGCAGAGCTTCGTAAGAAGACCCCTATGCCGAAAAGCCAGGTGAAAGTCATCGGCAACACTAAGCTACCAGACAACATTCGAGAGGTACTGGAACTTGGGCCAAAGTTCGCTGTTGAACCCAAGAAATCTGCTCCCGAACTGTTGGGAATGGTGCGACAAGTTTCCAAGCAAGTGCCTGACGCCGAGTCGGATAGGTTGTGTATCGGAAGGTGTGGATGTACTTATGCGTTCCCGTTCCTTAGCAGGAAAGTTTTCCTTGTTCAGAAACTGTTAAGTATATGAAGGAGAATTCGCTCACACTTGTTCCCGCGGATAAGGAAGGTGGTTTTTGTGGTTTTAGATCGGACTAAGTATTTTTTCAAAAGCTCATGAATCTATTTCGTCTACTTTTAGGGTTCATAAAGACGTGGCCCTTAAGAAAGTTCAAACGACGCAAAAACTTGTGCAAAAGCTTCAAGCTCGATCATTTGTCTCGATCCATTGAAAAAAGCACGAAGAATCATCTTGATGTATTTTTTTCAGCAAAAAACGCACAAACCAGGTTTTCCGTTCCGTGTGATAGTGTCGGAAAACGCTAGCTGGCAGAAACATGTAGCAGTATTTTTAAAGAAGTTTTTGAAACTTTTGCCAGTCGAAGATCCATTTCTAGTAAGTAACTCTGAACATGTCGTGGATTTCTTTAAAAACAATCATGACAGAAACTTTGTAGCCTTCTCTATTGATCTGAAGGATCTTTATTATTCTCTCCCTCAAGATGACCTTATGACATGTGTAGGCCGTTGCTTAGACAAGTTTGGATCAGTACGTTTTCAAAACGCCTCCGGTTTGACTTGCGATCAGTTCTTGGAACTTCTTTATTTGTATGTTAATTCCACTTACGCCCTCATGGGATGGTACCGTTGTTAAACAAAAGAATGGAATCTGTATTGGTTCTTGTATTGCTCCTTGCTTAAGTGACTTGTATTTAGCCTATCACGACCAGGCCCTTTATGATCGCCTCAAAAATCACCCTGATGTTGTGCGTGTGTTTAGATTTGTCGACGATTTCTTAATTGTTTTAAACAATGACTCATGTAGTTTCGACAATGAGGTTTCAAAAATTGTAACCACATTCACGGAAACCCTTTCTCCATTGGTCTTGACGCATGAAAAGCCCAAGGGCAATTTCATTAGGTTTTTGGACTTAGGTATCTACTTTTCATCAAAGAATGTGTGTTGGAGTTATGAGCCAAGGGGCAATAAGCCCGTCCTGCCGTTTTCCTCCGCCCATTCAAAGCTCGTAAAACGCGCCGTTGTACAATCCTGTTTTAATAACTCTCTTAGGAAGTCCTGTAATCACAAAGTTGAAGGCAGTTTTCTGAACCAAGCCAAGCGCTTGGCAGAGTCTGGTTACCCAATTTGTGTGCTGAGCTCTGTCGCAGAGGGTTTGAGCAGGAAGCTAAAACACCCACCTAAAGGCAGTAATGGTCGTACAGCAAAAAAAGTGGCCGTCGTTCCGTACTTGCATGGTGTATCGCATAATCTCAGAAGGATCGCGGGAAAGGCAGGAGTGGATGTGATCTTTTCAGCTCCCGAACGTCTACATAGGTTGTGTCGACGCGTTAATTCACAGTGTAACAGTGCAAACACCTGCCTTATTAATCATCGAACAATTTTTGTGAACTGCATTCGCAATGTTGTTTATGCTATTCTGCTTACTTGTGGAAGAACCTATATTGGTCAAACCGGCCGATGTATCAATCAGAGATTGAAAGAACATCATTATAATGTCACGAAAGCAATCTCGGGCCATTTGGGCATCCATTGCCGAGATTGTGGATGTATACCCCTCTTCGAAAAAACTAAAATTCTATCTAAGGCTCCTGGCAAAATGACAAGGGAGATTATGGAGGCATACGAAATCGCGAAATTATCTGACATGTGCGTTAGCCAACCATCAGTATCGCTTTCTCAAAAAGAACTTCATTACCTTGATTCGACACAGTGACTTGTACGTTTGCTATGTCGTGCAATATACACGTGCTTGGTTCTACGATGTGATTCCGCGATATGTTCTTTATGTTTATGTTATTTCCGCTCGCTCGGTATATATTTATCGGTTCGTGCGAAAATAAAAGATCAGTTGAAAGTAGCGCTCTGTACGTGTCTGTCTCTTCTACGTCCTTGTCTGTTTCGCGCTTACTCACTCTTCGTAAGAAATGTCACACTGTTTCTCTTCTTGATTTTCTCCCACACAAACTTTGTGTTGCAGAATGGGGCAACGTTACTTAATTCGACTGATTAGAGCTAAGTGTGGGGACAATGTTATTGCGCATACCAGCAAGGAGAACGAAGGCAAGTGAATGTACTGGCCGCCTCGAACTGCAGCTAGACAGAAGACGACACTTAAATATTTAACCTGTTGGCCGCTCCTGTGCTTATCTTAACAGCCTGAGAAGTGGCGCCTTCAGTCATGTACATTTTGGTCTGTTTTGCGTGTAACGCTCAGAAAGACAGAACAATCCCTGTTGCAGGTTCGTCAAAGTCATCGACTTGCTGGCCTCCCATCATCTGACGAGATTGTCTCCGACATGCCTGAATAAAGAGATGCTCCCAGAACAGACTGGTCCACTGCAGCACTATCTAGTCCCACTGCCCTTCGGAAGAAAATCGAGAGAAGATGTCGATGCAAGGCTCGTCAAGTACAAGCGAGTAACCAAATCCAATGGGTGGGATGCCACCGCTCAGATCCGCAATGGAGTCTCTTGCCTTACGAACCCTGCCTAGCGCAAGGTCTGTAAAGAACGAGAACCACAAGGACATGCTGATGACTAAAGAACAAATTACCGGCAATTGCCTATTTTTTTCGTCGCACACGAAGTTGGATATGTCTGAGATGCTTAAACAAGGTTGCGCACGATAGTGGTGTTGTGTCGTTTGAGCAGTCTCTGAAGTGTACCGGATGTTTCTGGGTGATAGATCCCTCTATCCGTGCACGTTTGGAGTGGCTGTCATGAATCATGTATTCTCATTATGGCACACAGCGTCGCACCACTAGAGTTGCTGTAAGAGACCATTCACCATAAACACCCCAAGCGTTGTCAGGACTGGCACCGGCACAACGCGTGTACAAAGAGAATACGAACGTAAACGAAATGAAGGCCACTTAGTCTAGAATCTCGTTCGATTCAAAGTAAAAAATAATAATAAAAGCGTGCACAGATTTTGTCTTTTTTGTTTCAACAGTTCTATCAACTTTTATTCTATTTAAGCAACACAGTGCACAAATTACACATGTCAACTATATTATTTACCTCATCTGTAAGGAGTAAGAACAATAACTCTGTGATGTACACAGTACCATATTTTGTTGTACATCTCTACCTTGATGTTGGGGTGCACACCAGTGACATGGGCAAGCGGTATTCAGCCTGACATTTCACCTCTTCTCGGGGGCAAGTAGCGTTGCGAATCTTGGCAGACGTGATTGTGAACACCCAGTACATGCATTACAGTTGAAAGCTCGATATGCTGAAACCTGGTGAGGAGCCCTTTGAGGTGTTCATAGAGAAGAAAGTGACACAGCGCGATTAGAACCGGCCAATATGAGGCTAAAAGACCCTTTTGGCCTTTGGCAATCTGGCTATTCGCTCCTGTGCTGTTCTTCTCAGCCACGCCAAAAAGAAAGACATTCAGGAGCTTGTTTATTCAACAGCGGATACCTAACTCCCCATGCTGCACAATAAAAGAAGAGACCATGATCTGCAAACCGAGGAAGAAAAAGTCATTACACGGCTATGTTCAACTATTGGCACCTTTGTGCCATTATAAACTATTATTTTTGTTCTTTTTGCTGTCCTGTCATAGACCTCAAGGCAAACTGGTGTGCACAAATAAAGACAAGGAAGGACACGAGAAACACCGGACAGGGACAGGTGCAAACTTTCAGCTGAAGCATGAACCAACTCGCCCACATCTTTCTTCAAAAATTTCAATCTTTGTAATAATTTATTATGCCTATATTTACGTTTTTGGGAGCCTATAACTGTGTTTTGCCCATATATTTTGGGCACTTGAAACTCAATTTCTGAAGCCTAAAAATCAGGCCTCTACTGATGACATGAGACCTTTTTGTTGAAGAAATAAAGGAGTGTTTCAGTGACCCAGGCGTCAAAAGGAAGCGGGCTGAGCGGGCATTGTCTCAACGTGCACAGCTGGCAAGCGACTCATGCGCCACGCCTATCGAAGATGTACTGAAGCTCTGCAAAGTGGTCAGTGCTCAAATGTCTGAATAAGACAAGTCGGATGTTTGCTGAAAGGCATAGCTGAGTATGTCTATAATTACCTCACCAGAAAGAGAACCTGAGCTCGGCATCCAACGTCAATGGCATTGCCCAACCCTACATTTTTGTGTCGATTACCGTTGCCTGAACAAAATCACAAAGAAGGACGTTTACCATCTCTCACGAATAGACGACGAACTAGACCGTCTCCACAACACGAAGTACTTTTCTTCAATGGACCTCTAAAAGGGCTATTGGCAAAGTGAGGTTGACGAGAGAGATCAAGAGAAGACGGCCCTTTATCGCACCAGGCGACCTCTTCGAGTTTAAGGTCATGCCATTTGGTCTTTGCTCGGCGCCTGCAATGTTCAAGCACGTTATGGACACCGTGCTGGCTGGATTGAAATGACAGGACTTGCTTTGTGTACTTGGATGACGTCATCGTGTTTTCCTCCAGCTTCGACGAGCATCTCCGGCGTCTTGAAGCGGTACTTCAAGCTATCAACCACTCTGGACTAACCCTGAAGCCAGAAAAGTGCCGATTCGAGTACGAGGAGCTGTTGTTCTTGAGACACGTGATTAGCAAGTCTGGAGTCCAATACGGCCATCTAAGAAACGACGCAGATGACGCCGTGCTAGTTGGTCAATGAAAAGAAACCAACAACGACGCTCGACGCCATACTGCCAAATGTCACTGATGAAGAATACCTTGACGTCACCATCTACCTACAGCGCGCAGGAAGAAGCTGGTCAACTCGCCCGCTCGCGCGTCAAGAATCAGCAGGCGACCAACAGCCGCCGTTACAATCTGCGACGAACCTTTGTGGAGTACCAGCCTGGTGACAGTGTCTAGGTATGGATGCCGATACGCCGACACGGATTCAGTGAAAAATTTCTAGGACGTTACTTTGGACCGTACAGAGTAGTTCGACCTCGCGATCCACTCGACTATGAAGTTGTTCTCGACAGCATTACGAACTCTCAACGACGCCGTGCTCGACCTGAAGTCGTCCATGTCGTGCGCCTCAAGCCATTTCATGCGTGAACCTGAGGACTCTATTTGTTGTCGTTGATGTGCTTTATTGCTTGCACTTATTGTTTACTGTCTTTATTACTATACCTTCGTCATTTGTTAAAGCACTGGGACGATGCCTTTTTTATAGCCGGGCAATGCCACGTTCTTTCCTCAAGTTTTGTTATCACCATGTTAGACTACGTTCAATGAAAACCGCACCTACGAAGTTCGAAAAGCTTCGAGACTGTAGTGGATCGTTTTGCTAAGATTACGCCCACTTCGTGAAAATTTCAGATTACTCTGGAACCTACGTCACCCCTAGCGATTAACGCTAGAAAATTCGATAGCATGTGTATAATTGCGGACATGCTTCGGCACTTGTCAGTTGATCGATGGCCGACGCCGTATTCACCACTATCAGTGCAAGTTTGCTACTGTAACCCGACTTTTCATTTACCGGGCACAGGTTCGCCCAAATAAACAGTTTCATCTGACCATCCAATATCCTGTCTTCAACCACGTCCTGACCCAGTGACAATATCTTCAACCATGGCCTCTGTAAATAACCCATGAAGTGCTGTTGCGGAAACTAATCGAGGAGGCCGCACTTCAGCAGTACTACTGTTGCAGATGACGCAGCATACCGAGAATGATGTCATCGTGTTCACTCGGCGTCTCAAGAAGCCCAGTGGCCACAGCCTCTGCTCTTTCACCAAAAAGAGCCATTTGCATTCACTTTTAAGAACTCTCACATCACTTTTCGAATTCAGCAGGGATCAAACTGTCCTTACACACGCAAAATTACTTTTTAGAAAAGTGATTCAACTTCCCTTAAAGTAGTCACACTTCCCCACACGCCTGAAAAACATCAAAATGGTGAGATAGCATTGCGTGTCTGTGACCTCCATCATTAACCGTTAGTGTACCCATTGTTTGCTGCGGCTGCGGTTCCGCCAAACTTTGACGCAAACATAGAATACGTGCACATCACCTGTATGAAGAAGAATGTGTTGATCTCACATTGCGCGGTGTCAAACAGAGGTGGTCGCACTGGCTTATGGACTGTCAATTGTTCCTCGCAGCCATTGATGCTACCAGATAGATGGTCTGAAGTTGCCCACCTTTAGTGAAAAACACGAGGCCTTATTGGTGACCGAGCTCACAGATGTGCCAGAAGAATATCGTAGTCACAGTTTGGAAATGACTCCTCCGTAAATGGTGTACAAATCACTAAGCACGAGTGCATGCCGAACGTTGGTGGATCTACTCTCAAAGTAAGTCTCCGCATTAAATTTTGCACGAAGAGACAAAGCGCTCTCCATTCCTGCTTCTTATACACGTCGTACTATCAACACGGGTTCAGCCAATCAGATTAGACAAAAGCCATACCACGTTTCACGATCAGAGTACCAGACTATTAACGAGCAGGTGCACAAAATCATGCAGAAGAGAGTTATACAAGAGTCAGCAAGCTCATGGGCAGCCAATGATTCTTGTTAAAAAGAAGATGGATCCTGGAGATTTTGCATTTATTATCGCCAATTAAATGCCTGTAATGAAGAAGGACGTGTACCAACTTCTATGTATTGATGATGCCATCGACCGTCTTCATTCGACCTCTTACCCTAGACTTATGATCCGGCTACCGGCTAATTTCCATGGATAAAGATAAGACAGCCTTTGTAACCCCTGGCGACCTTATAGAATTCATTGTCATGCCATTTGAACTGTGCAATGCCCTGGGGATGTTCAGGCGATTTATGAACACTATTCTTCGTAGCTTAAACTGAACTATTAGCATGTGCTATCTTGACGATGTCGTCATCTGTGGCTGCACCTTCAGGGAACACAGTTCACGTCAAGTTATTGTAGTGAACTGAATCAAAAACGCTGGCCTTGTTCTACACTGAAATAAATGCCATTTCGAAGACCACCTAACCCTTGAGCTCGAACACCTCTTCGATTAAGATGGCACCCGCCCAGATCCCCAGAAAACAGCAGCCGTTGAAGCGTTCAGTGCGCCACGCTCTGTTAAAGAGCTCCGTAGTTTTTTTGGGCTTTGCTTCTATTTTCATCACTTTGTATGTAAACTCACTGACGTCCATCTGCTGACATGTCTGCTACGAAATAATATTCCCGTTCAGTAGACTCGACTCCAGAGTACAACTCTTTTTTTTTTGTCAATTGAAGTTCCGCCCGACATTCAAAACTTCAGCTTCAACAAAACTGCACACGGATGCCAGCGGCATACAAATCGGTGCTGTCCTGGTTCAACGCTACCGTAACTGCAAACGTGATCACATGCGCAAGTCTCTCCTTGAATAGGCCCAAGCAGAATTACAGTCACAGAACAGGAATGGCTTGCGGTAGTATTTGCAATTCAGCGGTTTCGGTCTTACCTATACGGACGCCCATTCACAGTCATCACCGACCACCACTCATTGTGTTGGCTAGTCAACCTTCGAGACCCTTTGGGTCGTCTAGCATGCTGGGCATTTCGGCTCAAGACTATAGCTTCACCGTCTCATGTAAAAGTGCTCGACGACACGCCAATGCAGAATGACTTTCAGGTATGCCACTGAGCGCTACAGAGTGTAACCACTGATGTCTTCAACTAGCTTGTAGCTTCTGTGTGATCAAAATTTCCATACCTCTGCACATTCAAATATGAACAGTCAAAGAACACAATACTAGCATTGTTCTTTACACCTTCTATAGCACGCCATGTCTGTGTAACCAACAGACTCATGCATTAAAAATAATCCAGCACTGACACACATTCCTTCCTGGTGGTGCCAGTAAGCCTTCATTCAGCGATTTTAAGTGCTATGCATAACAATCCTACATCTAGACATTTGAGTTTCATGTAGACGCTCTACCGTACTAAGGTACTATTGGCCAGGGACACAACAACCCTTAGAGGCGTATGTGGACAGCTTCACGCAGTGTCAGTGCCACACACGCCCATCCACTGCTCCAGCTGGTCTTCTACAGCCCCTGCCACCTCCAAGCACACTTTTCTTTCCAACAAGTTGGCGTTGGACTCCAGGGTCCTTTTTGAAAATCAGCTAAAGGCAATTGCTGGATAGCTGTATGTGTTGCTTACCTGACATGTTACTACGAGATGGCGGCCGTGCCCACCAGAACCGTTGGCAATGTCTCAATGTTCTTACTGCAATACTGCAATACTATATCCTCCGAAATGGCCCACCTCATGTGATCATCAGTGATAGGGGACAATTCACAGCAGATACAGTAGAGGAGCTGCTTCGGTTGAGTGTGTCCCACCTTCATCACTAGTCCCCATACCATCAACAATGAAATGCATGCACAGAGCACACCAACGAAACAATTGTAAACATGCTCTCTATGTATATGCGTCATCCAACCACAAGAACTGGAATGACTTGCTACCATTCATGACGCATGACTGTACGCACGACTGCCATGGCACACACTCAACCAAAGTTTTCCCTTTCTTGATGCATGAAATTCCCCTGTTGCCCTAACCTTCTGCCTTGCGAAAGAGGCATGTCGATTGCTTGTTCATGCAGTTTGGCATCACAAGACAAACTGAAAGCATGCTACAACCATTTGCCACCGGCTAGTAACTTATCCTCCCGGCAGTTTAACGTGGCTATGGACTTCTATACGGATACGCGGATTATGCCAAAAGTTTTTGGCCCCCATATGACAGGCCGTTTGCTGTTCTCGAGAAACTCACAGAAATCACATACCCAATGGCTCGCCTCATGAGAAGTGGAAGAAGAGCTGCTAAAACCCAGGCAGTCTATGTCGCTCATCTGAAGTTGTGCACACCAAGGTGAATCGATTAACTCGCACGGAGGGCTTCGTATGCAAGGAGAGGAATATTTCAAGAACGCTGAAGACGAGTGAACGTGCTGGCTGCCCTGAGCTGCGGCTAGACAGAAGACAAAACGTTGCGATATTCAACCCGTTGGCCACTCCTGTACTCACATTCCGAACTAATTAAAGGGACCCTTCAGTCATGCACATCATGGTCTCCTTTGTGCATAACCATAATATGGAGGTGGGTGACATAAGGGCAAGCTTGTTGAAGTAAGTCTTCATTAGCCAGCCCGTCATGCTTGTGCAAAATCACAGATAGGCGGAATGAGTTGGTTCTGGCTTTATAATAAAGTAAAAAAAAAAGCACCTGGAACTGAACTCCATTGGGCTCATCCTGAGCTTCAGCACCAAATACTGGCTGTTCATAAAAGACAACTTTACAGGCATATACATTGTGTCGAACCCGCTTATAACAATCTATATTTACAATCTATAGGTTATAAAGACCATTTTTCGGTGCGCTTTCGATTTTCGTATGCCACCCATGAAACAGCATCACGTGTAGCAAATTTTTTTTCAAGGCCCTCTGCTTTTACAACGAACAGTTCAGACATGATCGCAGAAAAAATATAGTGCATACCAAGCTAAAACGGGCCTTCTATGGGGGTATTCACGCGAAGAAGAAATCCTAGAGAGAGACATAGGGATAGCGGATCACGGCAGCAACGACGTCAAGGATTAGCGAGTGAGCGCAACTTCTCCACGCCTGCTCTGAGAAGACGAGGACCTTTTCCTCGACAAGCCAAACTAAAGGAAAAACCTATGGACTTCATGTCAGACTATCCCCTTGAGGTGGCGGTGGTAATGGCGGAATTTCGTGCAGGTGTTAGACCACATTGTGGATTCTACTCTGACATAGCGCTGCAGCGCGCTGGTAGTTTTGTCGTCAGCAGGTGGTAAAATGGGCCATGCAAGCCACCAGAGTAGTCTGGTAACATTGGTCGCCACTTCCGGTCACTTCGCTCGTGTGTGGGGGGCACATTTGCAGGGAATGCTGCTAACGAGTTGATGTCACTAAGCTCCACCTTCATCCCCCAAGGATTTGTCCCCCGTCCGAATAACCTACACTTTTAACCATGAGAATGTCACTAGTTCATGCATGCCCCGCTAGTTTACTCGCCGCGAAAGTAGCCTCGGTCGGTAAATGCTGTAAGCTAACCACGGATGTTGTGAGCAAGGTAGCTTACTTCCAGATATTTATTCAGCAGCAGAATGGTAGTAAAGAATAAAAAAAAGAAAGAAATAGAAAGTGGCATGAAGCCTTGTGGTCAGCCTTCTCACGGCAACCATTTTCGGCGCCGTTCTCTAGAGCCAAGTCCACCTATGATGAACCTATGCCTTGGAATGATACAAAATGCAATAAGTGATGACCGTAATAACTTCTTGTCGTATTAAACTTCACTGTGTTGACACCACAATGTCTTTCTTCTTTTCCATAGCAGCAGAGACTGATCAGTCTCGATAACTACTTCCACACAATTGCAACGAGGTCTCAAGATTGAAGGCCAAGTGGCGGCTGGCGATGCACGTGAAATGATGACCCATCACTGACAACTTATCATAGTCATCTACAACTATCTTCTCAGCCGCACGTGTGGTGTGAACTGTTCGGATTCACAACGGTACAGGCAGTACAGGCCATAAAAGCGCGCGGTGACGCCGTTGGCAAGTTCACTACCACCGCGCCGTGCAAAATAGACTGCATGTCGCTTTTTAGAAGTGAATGGAGCGCGCTTGTGGCAGAGGCACAGGCACTGATAAACGTTGACGCACTGACAGCGATTGTATAGACCATGGAGGAAGGCATACTGAGTAGAGGCCGTCGCTTTGTTACGTCACATTTTGTGAAGCCAGATGTGAGAATGAGTAGAGAACTTTTCTTTACAAGGTTGGTGAAGCTTCAGCGGCCTGCGCATGCGCAACAGGCGCCAGTGAGATTAAGTGGAGCTGCTCAAGTGGATGTCGGACGCACCAGGCGGCAGTGCTACCACCATTTGATGAATGAGCTGGAAAAAGTGGAACTTTTGTTCTGATTTAGAGCGAATGTGCTTTAATAATCCCTTGTAGAGTGCCTGTGTGCCACTCACAGTCTCATCACGGCCCATATTGGGTGTCTACAATAAGCCTCCAGCTTTGCACTTCGTGTTTAATCCACTGAATGCAAGTGAGCAACAGTGCATATTGGCCAGTTTATTACCATGGACAGGCTGTTTTCTTCTGCAGATATGGTAAGTTCATGGTACAGAACATAGAGCAACAGTGAAATGTTATTTCGTCATGCTATTTAGCCAAGTGAAGAGTCTCCAAATCATTTCTCTGCCCATTGTGCCACGTACATGCACACTAGTATTGTTCACAGCAGCGCGGGCTGGCCGACTATCACCATATCGAAAAAGCTTGGCCAAAGATGAAGTCATCGCGTGCAAAACATTAACAGGATGCTATAATTCAAACTATAAAGCACTTTACTGTGTCAGGCACATCTGTAATTCTTGACTCAGCAAGCTCCTATGAGTACACTGGGCCACTGCATTCCGATGGTAGTGACCATCGTACATGGAAGCAGCTCACCGCTGCCTTTCGCACTAAGAGCCATAGGTGCTGCCATTATCGTCTTGGAATTCTAGCCTTCTATCGCTGAGGCATGCCATGTCACAGTGCTATAGGAAAACAGCAAAGCTGCGGTGCGATTTCTTTAAAAGTGGTCGCAAGCTTCGAAAAACAAAAACGCTTTCACTGGCAACCAGTAAGAACTACACTTGCAGCCGCAAAGACCGTTCACTGTAGGCGTCCAACAAATTGCATCACCTTTGAAACGTAACAGCTGCATGAAAATGAGCATTTAGAAGTCCACCCGGTTCTCTTAACAATGCAATGATATGGCTGGTGATGCAGACGGCACAAGACAAAGGTGTGATCAAAGAATCCTACAAGCCACTGCAAAACACGCCACTTCCGCCACACTTTTGCCCTGCAGCTAGGATAGTGAGGGCCTCTCCTCAGCTTTCCTTCCTTCATAGGCGAAATCGACATGCCGACGCATTGCTACAAAAAAAAATAAATAAATATATAGATGGCAGCTACTACCGTTTACAAACATACAGTAAGCATATACGAAGGGACACTAGGACATGCTGGGGTTGTAGGCAGATGTTCAGCAACTTGAATTTATCGCTTTCTTTTTTTCAGGCTAGCATTTCATTAATTTTTGGCATGGACACCCAACAGTAGGAAATATTGTTAGTATTACCAATAATGTGTCATGCAGGCATTTCTGTAACCACCGTGTAGAACATCCATAAGTTGACAGTCCAGCAGCTCCTCAAAGTTATAGTAACCCACATATTGTTACAGCAAATATTGTTATAAGTGGGTTAGACTTATACCAAACTGTGTTGTAATCTCCAAACTATAGCTTTCAGAATTTGATAATATTTTACTTGCAAAACTCTGAGTATGTCAGATCAACGCTGCTGGATCACACAAGGCTATAGAGTTCCTTTCAAAAGGTGCTGCTCATAAAATTCCCCTGTTTTCAAGAAAGAAAAAGAATTGCAGGGCCTTTTAAACATACTAAATTTCAAGGTATCTTACCTACCTGTGCCTCTTATCTCCATGTGCTGCTGATTCTAAAACACTGCAGCTGCCTTGTGGCAGCTTCATGAAGATAGCTGTTGGGATATGCTCTTGCCCTCTAATACCATCTTTCGAACCATTTTTCTAAGCTTTGCAGTTCTCACAGCCCAGAAAACTTTTAATGTTGGTCATGTCGGTGCATACATGGCTCCAGATTAAAAGATGCTCACCCACTCAAATTTGTCATCGAGAGGTCGGGTAGTGGCAATATCTCCATGACCCTGTCAAACAAAACAAGGCAAAGTTTCAGAACGCCAGCATCAGCTATGCATCATAGTATAGTAAATACAGTGAAAGATGAACATTGTTATAATAAAATACACAGGACTTCAAAAAAAATTCACAATAAGTTAAAGAATGCAAGTTAAACCAAGTCATTACAAACCAGAAACCCAGTTCAAGTTATTATTCAGTTTAATCCTTTGTTGCACACAACAAGGGAAGAAATATAAATTGTTTAAAAACGTCATGGGCACATTACCAGTAAAAAGAAACAGTGTTACAGTTACAGATACTTGAGCCAAAAAGTTAA
>WOVY01015297.1:0-2500 GCA_013436015.1 Rhipicephalus annulatus
TAAATAAATAAATAAATAAATAATAAATAAATAAATGTTGCGTCTTTCTTCAGAAGTTCAGTGAATGGTCGAGCGATAGTTGTAAAATCTTCGACGAACCCTCTAAAATAGGAAAAAGTCCCACAAAGCTGTGGACATCCTTGACAGACTTGGGTACAGCAATGCTCGTGACGGCACGAATTTTCTCTAGGTCAGGCTGCACAACTGATGCGTCGACAAGGTGGCCCAACACAGAAATCTGCTGGCGGCTGAAACGACACTTCGACGAGTTCAGTTGAAGACCAGCAGTGCGGAAGATGTCGAGAACCGCTGACAAACGCTCCAGGTGTATCTCAAATGTAGGCGAATATACAAGGACATCATCCAGGTAACACAGGCGTATTGACCACGATAGCCAGTCCATCGTACGCGCAACGTGGCTGGGACGTTGCATAGCCCAAACGGCATCACCGGCATGCAGCAGTTGAAATCTTCGTAGCACTTATTTTATGGTACGGCTTTTTCGGGGGCCAGTCACCAGGTATTTAGTTGTTAGTGCGGTTGTGTGTGTTTAAATATTTTGTTGTTTTTTTGCCACCCCGTGGGGGAGGTGCGCGTACATGGAACACGCAAATTTTTGTAGTAGAGCTTAGACTTTCTTTTTTTTTCGTACTGCAGGGCTCCAGTTTAATAATTATCAAGTATAGGGACAATTGGTGTCAGAAATACATGGTTAAAAAGACTGTAAAGTGTTCAGGTTGTGGAGTGGGTTTGAAAGTGGACCCAAGTGTAGAAGCGGATGGAGAAGAGGCTGACGCGAAGTTTAGGCAATGTGAGGTCGAGCAAAAAATGGAGAAAATGATGTTTGCCCAGAGTGAACTACTGTTAAGAATCACCAAGCTGGAGACTGCGTTGGCGACAGAGCAAGAAAAAACGAGAGCAATGGGAGAAAGACCGAAGTCCGCCGAGGAAGCACTAGCCAAGATGAACAAAGGAGCGGCCGATGGAGACAACAGTATGACACTGGTAACCAGAACGGCGGAGAAGAAAGAGCGAGCAAGTTTAAAAAAAAATAGGTTCAGCCAGTTATATTGTCGCAAGGCCCAGCTTCAGCGAGGTAGTGGTGGGGCTGGGAGGGGACAAAGCAGCCGGCGTTACAGGTGCAAGTAGCCCCCAGGTGCAGGACGCTCCAGCTGAAAAGTCACAGCATGTGATAATCGCCGGGAACTCGAATTTAAATCGATGCACAGAAGCCATGAAAGAGAGGGTAAGAGGTGACAAGAGGACTGCAGTAGGGGCGTTCCCAGGACGCAAGCTTGAAGCAGCCATGAGGCAAGCGAGCGCAAAACTCAAAACTACAGCTGATAGACAAAACCTCGTGATAATTTCAGGCGGTTTTAAACGATGTCTGAAATGAAGATACAGCAGGACTAGCAACCACACTGGCGAAAGGCGTCGATGACATGCACGCCACTTCTCCTAAGGTACCGGTAGTGATATGCACGATACCGAAGGTACCGGTGCGTGATAGCAACCTGCAAAGAGCGGTTCTAAACGCAAACTAAGAGATATGGCGGATGAGTCGAAAGAAAGGCTTTGAGGTAGTGGAAATAAACAGAGTGGTGCATAGGTGGGTGGTTTTCAACGAGACAAAATTCACTTCGATGGGCGGCTAGGTCATGAAGTGGGTTGGCGACTTCCAGGGCACGCAGTAGCTTTTTTGGGGGGCAAGCGAGCCCTTCGGGGTGCAGGATAGCTAGTAACGAGGAAAACAACCAGGGAGACTTTTCGACAAGTGGTATGGACAGATACGATTTTAAAGCGGCACCAGTATCTAAGATAGGTAGAGTCCGGGGCATAAATAGACGTAGCCATGAGCGGCAAGCCAATTCAGACATAGGGTATATTAACATGCAGGGTGGTAAGAACAGGCTGAAGTGGGAAGAGATAGAATAACAGCAAAGGGAAAAGAGGCCGATGGTATACGGTTTTGTAGACACACATCTCAGGGACATGAAACAACCTCCGAACAATCCGGATTACGCGTGGGAATTTGTAATAGGACAGAAGGCAGCAGAAAAGTGGTGGTATTGGGGCATTCATTCATGAAAATACAGACTGGCAAAGGGTCAAGCAGGAGTGCATGGAACATTTATGTCTAAAAGGGAAAGTTGCAGGTCAAATAACACTCCTTGGTTTCGTGTACTTGTGGACGGGAGCAAAGGCCAGAGAGGAAAATCAGGCAATGATTGAGTGTATATCAAAGGATATTCAGGAGTTAGAAAGAGAGTTCGATATAATCATACTAGTAGACATGAATGCGTACATAGCAGATATAGATGGATATACCGACCGGACAGGCAAAATGATCCTGGATATGTGTGAAGGCTTGATTTGATCATTCGCAACATTACCGAGAAGTGTGAAGGGCAAATAACATGGGCGGTAGAAAGGCTGCAATCGACGATAGTTTACGCACTGATGTCACATAGGATGTACGATAAGCTCAGGGGAATGCACA